>PVIH01011176.1:26614-70844 GCA_004025045.1 Sigmodon hispidus | reverse complement strand
CTCAGCAGAAGAATTACAAATGGCTGAAAGGCACTTGAAAAAAGTGCTCAACATCTTTAGCCATCAGAGAAATGCAAATCAAAACAACTTTGAGATACCACCTTACACTTGTCAGAATGGCTAAGATTAAAAACATAGATGATAGCCAAGGTTGGAGAGCTTGTGGAACAAGGGGAACATGCCTCCATTGTTGGTGGGAATGTAAACTTGTTCAGCCACTCTGGAATGTAGTATGGGGGTTTCTCAGGAAACTGGGAATTGATCTCCTCAGGGATTCAGCAACACCACTATTGGGCATATACCCTAAAAGTGCACATTTGCATCTCAAAAACATTAGCTCAACTATGTTCATAGCAACATTATTCATAATAGCAAGAACCTGGAAACAACCTAGATGCCCCTCAGCTGAAGAATGGTTTAACAAACTGGTACTCTTACACAATGGAGTACTATGCAGCGGTAAGGAAAAATGATATCCTAAAATATTCAGGCAAATGGATGAATTTGGAGACTATCCTCCTGAGCAAGGTCTCACAAACCCACGAATATAAGCAGGGGATGTACTTATTAGTAGACCTTAATCAAACGGACTCTTATACCATTGAAAGAGGGGAAATCATGAATGTTTTGGATCTTCAGCTTTCCTGACAATTATACTATTTGAATCCAGTATCCATCTGCATTTGGTCTCCTAAAATTCCACTGAATTTGCTACTGTGCCATCCACCTCTAAGAATTGAATACAATGAATAAATGAGAAAAAGAAAAGTTAAGTGACAGAAACTTTAAAAAGGCACAGAATTCTGGCCCAAACTCCCAGTCCAGTCAAAGAGAGTGAGGAGGGATTATATAAGCAAAAGGATCAAGATCATGATGGGGAAACTCACAGAGACAGTTGAGCTTCTGGGAGCTCATGGTCTCTGGACTGACAGTTGAAAACCTGCATGGGACTGAACTAGGCACACTGAATGTGGAAGACAGTATGTGGCTTGGGCACATTGTGGGGCCTCTGGCAGTGGAACCAGGATTTTTCTCAAGTGCATGAACTGGCTTTTTGGAGCCCATTCCCTATAGAGGGATACCTTGCTCAGCTTTTACATGGTGATGGGTTTAGTGCTGCCTCAACTTGATATGCAGATTATATTGACTCCCTGTGGGAGTCCTTACCCTCTCTGAGAAGTAGATGAGGGGTAGGGTGGGGAGAAGCTGGGGGCTGGTAGGAGGAGCAGAAAGAAGGGGAACTGTGTTTGGTATGTAAAATTAAAATAAAACCTTTTAAATAAAAAATTATAAATAAATAAAATTTAAAAATAAAAAATTATCTAAATTAAAGTTTCTTACAGAGAAAAATAAAATATTACAAAAATAAAAAAGATGCTATAAAATGGCAGAGCAAATAAGATTGGTTATATGCTTAAGTTATAATAAAAAGGAAAATTTCACAACTATTTTTAAAAATGAGTTTACCTGTTCTAAATAAAAAGCTGATAAATATTTTGAAGGTATAATATAATTATATTATTTAATTTCTCTATCTTCTCCATCCAATCTTTTTCATGTACCCACTACTGTAGTCTTTCAAATTAATGACGCTTCTTTTCTTTGTTACTAAATACAACTTGCTCTATCTTATTATGTTACTTATAAGTCTATAATTTCAGAATTGGCCATATTGGAAAACCACTTGTTATGCTTTTCCTGGAAAAAACTATTTCTCATGCTCTCAGCATTCTTGGTTGTCTGTAGTTCTTTGACTTGAGTTGAGTGTCATGAGTCTTCTTCTATCTATATTAGTAAGTCTACTGGTGTCACTCTTATTGAGGTCATGTTTAGACAGCAATGCTGATTAGAAACTCCAACATATGTGTACACTCATGTGTGAGTGTGCATGTATGATATATATATTTTTTTTAAAAAAAATAAATATCCCAGAGTCCTAAGATACAACCAAATACAACTGCCCTCCTACACCCGTAAAAAAAGGTCCAGCTTACTAACTCTGAACTGACAGCTGGGGAACCTCTATGGGACTAAAGAAGGCCCTCTGTATGTGGATGATAGTTGATGAGAAGGCATGAGAAGATTATGGGACCTCTGGCAATGGGACCAGAATTTATTTCTAGAACATGAACTGGCTTCTGGGAGGGACTTGAAACTGGACAGAAGGCCTTGGTCCTGCCTCAAATGGGTATACCAGACTGCATTGATTCACCCTAGGATTCCTTAGCTCTTTGAGCAATGGATGGAAGGATGGAGGTGGGAGAATCTGGGGATGACTGAGAAGAGGAGAGGGAGGAAAAACAGTGGTGGATATGTTTAAAAAAAAACTTTTAAGTGATTTTTTTGAAAAAAAGAAAGAATTCTTAATAATTCTCTGCTATACTCATAGATTGGTGCTTAGTCCAATTGTTACCAAAGAAACTTCATCCAGTAACTAATGGAAGCAAATGCAAAGACCCACAGCCTAACCGTAAGAGCTCTGTGCATCCTGTGGAGGAGGAGCAGGAAGGATTATAGAAGACTGAAGATTTGAGGACACTGCCTAAACATGGCCCACAGATCACCCAAGCAGGGCTCATTGAAGCTCACAGAGACTGAAGAAACAATCACAGAGCCTACATGGTTCTGAACTAGGTCCTTGGCTTGTATATTACGGTTGTGAAGCTTCATATTGTAAGACTCATAGCATGCAAGTGGGTGGTGCCTCTGATTCTATCTCTTGCTCTTAGGACCCTTTTCCTTCTACTGGATAGCCTCATCCAGCCTTAATATAAGAAGAGATGACTAGTCTTACTGTAACTTTATATCCCTGGGAGCCCTGCACTTTTTTTAAGGGAAGTGGAGGAGGAGTGAATCTGGGACAGGAGTGGGGTGCATTTAGAGGAACTAGGAAGAGTAGAGAGAGGGGAAACTACAGTTAGAATATAATGCATTAGAGAAGAATAATTTTAAAGCATAGTGTTTCAAAGCAATTAAACACAGGACTCAGAGAAACAGCATAAGTACAAAGTAAAATCAAAGAAAGAAGAAAGCAAGGAATAATTAAGTTAATAAGAGTTAATGAGAGAAAAAGTTACAGAATTTATTATGAGAAGTTGATACATTAGAAAGCTGACAAAAACAGAAGACAGAAATGAAGAAAATAAAGTGTTGAGTTAAAAGCAGTAAGAGTGCAAATTCTAAAAACAATATCTTCACATTTTAAAAATTACTCTTTTTAAAACATATTTTATCAAAATTGACATAATTAAATAGTTAGAGGTTCCACTTATTATTTAAAATAATTAATCTAAGATACATTTTCATAAAGTAGATATAAACTGAGACAATTTTAGAAATTACTCTACTAAGCCTTCAATAAACAGATCAGCCTGTATTGTAAAAATCTCCTCAAGAAACTTGAAAAGTGTAAAAGCAACCCAACTATGTTACCAAAGTTAGCATAAGGACAATTGTAAAGGCACACAATATGGCTCATGGAACTTGGGAAGAATTCTGAACTGTCCATAGAAGTGGAAAGAACTAAGACTATCTCTGACAATTTTGGAGGAAAAAAAAAAGGAAAAGAAAGAGTTGAGAGAAGGCATTCAACAGATAGTGAAAGATAACAAATAGAAGGAAAATTTGCTTTCATGCAAATGGCATTTCTTACATGCAGACAAATATTTTCAGTTTTGTAAGAAGAAATTGTTTAATGAAATGTGGTCACTCTGCTGTCTGTATGGAAAACAATGTCACATCTCACTGTCAATACAAAACTTGAGTAGACAGAAGGCAATTTGGTTTCTTTTACCCCATAAACAAAATCAGCTCAAAGCAACTGGAGGTCTCGAAGGGCTGAAACTTTAGAACTTTCAGAAAAAAAATTGGAAAATCATTTCATGGCCTTTGCAATGAAGAACACATCTTAAACCAATCAAAGCACACAATAAGTATTAGAGACTATTCAATTTATTTAAATTTAAACCTGTGATATAATAGCAGATTCCATAGGCCTCTGAACTTATGATTAACAGTGCATTCTACAAATCTATTTTTAGAAGACACATTCAACTTCAAGGCATATACTTATGAAGATAATTTGATCCAATATAGCAAACAAAAATAAAGCATTCAGAACATAAAAAATATAACACATAAGAAAACAGACGTGGATAAAATATATATTTCTATTGATGATAAAGGCAAGAAAGATGGTGTGGGGGAGAGGTGGTGATAAAGATACTTGGTGTCAAGATTGATAACCTAAGTTCAAATCCATATGGTGGAATAAAAAAGGAAGTCCTCTGAATGCCCTATAAATGCTATGGATTGTGCACACACAAATATGCACATATGCATGCATGCATGTCACAAATATGATAATAAGTAAATGAGTAAATTAACATCTTTAAAAATCCAGTTGTAAATAACTCTCAGAAAATATCATTTGCCTTTCTTTAATTTGAAAAGGAAAACCAGAGTGTGAGTTGCTTTGTTGTTGTTAAGGTTCATCTCCATTGTTTATTTTCCCCAGAAACTACTTCCTTACTATTGAGCACTTTCACTGAAAATGGAATTGAAGTCTTTGAGAAAACTGGTCTAGAATAAGTACATACATGTAATGGGATTATGTTATGTTGTAAATAATTGTCCTAACTACTGGTTTAATAAAAATGCTGATTGGCTAAAGGCAGACAGGAAGTGTGGGAGGGACTACCAGACTATGAAAATTCTGGGAACAGGAAGAGCAGAGCAGAGATGCCACAGAGACACCAGAGAGACCAGTGGAGAAACCAGCAGATGAGGAGGACAACTATGCTGCTCTGAGAAAAGGTACTGAGACACATGGCTGAACAAGATAAGAATCATGGGTTAGTTTAGGAGCAAAAGCTAGCTAGCAATGTGCCCGAGCCACAGGCTCATCAGCATAAAGTTAATACAAATGTCTGTGTGTTTCTGTGGAACAGCCCATCAAAACCTCAGGGCTAGTCCAGAAAGGCAAGGCCAGAAACATAATACTACACATGCACATGTGCCTATCATGTTCCCTTAAAAACAAGAGTTCATACCAGAAGGGAAAGATTGACAGGGTGATCAGCTTCTATCAATGTAATCAACATTTGAGCCTCATTGCATCTGAAACCCTTTCTTTAACCTCGAAACTTTTGTGTGTGTTAAAAACATTAAATGCTGTAAAATATAATTTTATAAGGATTTGCGATACACAGTGATGTCTTTACCCACCAAACAGGGCATTGTCAAAGTAACGTATGGTATGTAATAACAAAATGGATCACTGTATCATAAAATGTCGCTTTATAAAGACTCTCAGAAAAAAAATTTCTTTGAGGATTTATTACAAAAAAAAATTTATTTTTTTTTGTCTCAATTATATTTCAAACAATAAACTTTGAAGCCAAACAAGCTCTTTTGCTTTGGAGCAAAATGTACTGCAGTGAGGACAGTCCTGGGAGAGCATCGATCCTGCCTCAGAAACCTTGTGGTCTGTGCTATGTTCACTCTGTCCACTTCAGGCCACCAGACTCTGTAATGTTCAGTTTGTGTAACTTTATTAGCTGCCATAAACCTTAAATAAATAACAGTAAATGCATACATGATTGATTATAGAGAGTAAATGTACATGTCATGTATCTAATTCTTCATCAGCTAAAGATGAAGCTCTATTTTGAACTGACTATTTGGGGACTTTTTAAGTAAATTTACCAGTTTTAATTCAAAGCTAAATGTTTTATCTTTCAGTTTTATAGTAATATTTTTTAGCCAAATGGACATAATAAAGGTATTAATATTGAAGTTTCATGCCATGGATTCAGGAGCTGACCCTTCCACTGATGGATTAGTTATTAGCCATAACCACACCATGACATTTTTATACAGTACATTTTCCTTATATGTGAATTGTACCATCAAGGGTATTTTTAGCATTCTGTTAGGAAATGTTTAGAAATATATATTCTAAGTCATAAATCCATCAAAAAGAAATTATCAGAATAAACCTCTTCATTCTAACATAAAGTTTTAAATTTAAATTCAGATTCTGCCATTTTCTAACTCCAAATCCTTAGGTTAATCTTAATTTCTTAAGGTCTCCAAAAAATGGAGATGATAAACTGTGCAAATGGCACACATCTTGATCCCAGCACCTGAGAAGCAACTGGTCTCCATGGGAAACAGAAAATACAGATGGCAAGAAATAGCTTAATCAATGATATATGGAAATATATATATGTATGCATGTATGTAGACAAACATCAGTAACATATATATGCATCACTGACATGCATATAAGCCTTGAAAATGCAAGACTATAACAAATACACTACTGCTATAATAAATAATTCTTAACTGGATGGTAAATATTACCAGACCCTGACATTGCCTAAAACACAATTGATATCTAATAATTAAAATAAATTTAATTTAAGCATTAGAGCATAAAATTTTTTGAAATGGGTCTAATTTATACATATTCATACTAATAATGTTATATGGATTGCACAGGTTATATTTAGGAATACATATTAGTTTTCATATACATACACATATACACATATGCATACAATAACAATTAATGAAAAAAAGTCATAAATTTGAAGAAGAGTGGGAAGGATGTTTAGAGGAATAAAGGGAATTGAGAAATGTAATTAAATTAAAATCTCAAAAATTTTAAAAAGGTAAAATTACAATGAAATGCCAAAGAAAGGACAAAATAAATAAATAAACAAGTAATTGAAATTGCCTAGAAAGAAGTCACATTTATACATAAAATTAGTTTCTGGAATTTTTCCTACTACACTGATTATTAAGACATGAACTAAATTTTCAAATAATTTAAAAATATATCTTTTACAAAAGAATTTTAGTGTGTAAACAATGTTAGCAACTGCATACAGCATATAGCATATGATTAGCCTGTATTAGAAAAAGTTCTTGTACATTTTTCTTTCTGAATTGAAGCATGAACCTAATTAGTCTTATCAATAAAAACCAGGAGCCAGACATTGGTGTAATAACCTGAAACATCAGAGAATCAAAAGAGCAGCCAGTGACTTCTTACCTCTCTAGATTCCTAAACTGAAGGGGCCAAGATCCTGCCTCCAAGGGCCTTATATTCCTGTCTTCACCTCCCAAATGATGGGATTAAAGGTGTAAAGCACCACAGCCAAGCTTCTATGGTTAACTAGTGACTAACTCTGCCCTCTGACCTTCAGGCAAGTTTTATTGGTCAGAAACCAAAAGTATCACACAACACAACGTGTTTCTTTAGTGAGCTGGCTTATCTTCCTGCATATCAACCTGTGTAATTTACCCACTGCTATGAGAAATACATGTTTCAGGAAATCACATTTGTGTCCTTCTTACATCTTTCTTAGTATGTGCTGACACTATTCTAGTACACATAGTATACAAGAGAAAACCTTGCCCTCATGAAATTTACATTATAATAATAAAAGTCTGATAATAAAAATATGTATATGAATAAATATATAATAACCAGGTGATACTGTAGAGAAACAGTAAAGAAGGCTAAGAAGCAGAGTGGGATGTGTTTGTGTTAGCTCATATATTACTTGACAAGGGTAGGGAAGGAATCTGGTAAGATAATATTTGAGCTAGTGTTCCCAAGTAAAAGCAAGAGATGAAGCTAAATGAATTGCTAGTACAGTTCATTGCAGACATGGGGAAAAGTAAGTGAAAAGTGCTAAGATAAAAGCCTTTGAATTTTCAAAGAACAGTAGGAAAATCCATGAAATAAAGCAGGACAAAAAGAGAGTTGGTAGATGCTGAATCAGGGAGGCTGTGTGAGAAGAGTTGAGGTAGTCTTGGTGGGTGGTGGGATTGGAGAGTGCAGTTAGATGAGACAGAATGGAAATGGATGGGTTCAGTACATCCTTTCTATAGAAGAAACTATCAACATGATAAAATGCTCAGCCATAAATACAACATCTATATCTGCATCTCCTAACCTAGGAAAGGCTTGGGTTCATCACAAAAGAAGAAGCAGAGACTATGAACTATGGACCAGGGAGGAACAGAGTGAAACAATGTAGTCTGAACACTATAGAACCACTACACTTATGAACTCCAGCAGTTTTGGTTACCTTCAAAAGGAACACTCAAGAACAAACCAACCAGTCTTTTAGTAAAGAGAGGGAGGGCCTCAGGAGCCCTCGCTCCTAACTGGAGAGCCTCTCAAATGATGGCTTTTAAAGAGAGGAAGGTTTGTTTTTTTAAGAATATGGCTCCTGGAGTCAAACATGCTCCAATGGATAGCCCCACACCCAAGAGTGTGTGAGGAGTGCAAGCTGGGCTTTGTTTCCAAGGCAGGAAGAATTTATAGGCATCCAGGAGCCATCCCTCAGGCATGGAAAGGAAAGATAGACAGAGAAGGGAGATTATGCAGGAAGGTGGCCGGGGACAGGACACTGAGTCAGTATTACCCATGACCTCCTTGAAAATACTTAAGCATTAGCCAGAATTCCTGAATATATTTATTAAGCCTGGAGAAATAGTAGAGATCACAATCAGGGTATAAAATAGTTAATGAACTTTTTGTGTATTTCCTTAAAAATAGAAGCAACCCTGAGCTTCTGATGTCATTAGAGACAAGATAGGATTAGTCGTATTATCTCATTGACCCCAGTAAATACGGAAGCTATATGGGTGGAATTGAAAAATTCAAACAACTAGGACTTTAAAGAGTGACTGTCTTACATATAAAGGGGCTAGGAGGTCACTGACAGGTTCCCACCTCTCCCCCTCTCCTTACTCAGGGGTGTGGGAAATCTTCCAAGAAATGCTGGGATGAAAACTTATAACTGTGACTACCCAAATTTGGAAATCTGATTTCATCTGTCACTTATAGGATATCAGAGCTATATAATATAATAGAATCTCCTTACTCTGTACAACCACTTATGTAATCAACAGAATAAATTTATAGACTGAACATTGTTTACTTTCAGCTTGATTTCATAATAGGTTCAAACTCAGTTGCTCAAATATTTTATATAGCATTCAAGTCATATACCTGCTGCCAGACAAAATGTGTTAATTTGGGTTATTTAGAAAAATGTTCCATGTTCTCATATCCTCCCTGCAATTACTGAGCTAGTTTACTAAAATCATATATTAATTGTCTTATAAGTAATTTTTAAAGTATAACAACTGAAACACGCTTGCAACTTACTACCTTTACATCCCAAAATCAAAATACCAAGTCTCAGAATTAGTGTATAACTTATCCATTTCTTTGTTGTCATTTATGTTGAAGGATGATATTATGCTGAAGACAGTTTTTATTTGTATGAATTCAGAAATTAGCCTAAACTTCTAAATGTTAGTATTCTGAATTTATCTTTTGCATGACATTTTCTTTTCCTGTTCCAGTAGTCTCTATAACTTATCTTCAAAAGGCCCTTCTGTGCTACAAGGCAGGTAAGCTTAGGAAATCTTACATTTGAGGGCAGACAGTAGGCATTAGAAGAAAAAAGTAAATGGACGTTACAATCACAGGACACACTTTCCAGTTGTAGCTCAGACAGCCCAGAAATGCTTTTTCAGCTTTTTATATATGTTAGAATGACCACCTTACTCTTCCTGTCGGCTTGCTCTGGGGTTATCTGCTCTTTGGATGTCATTACAAAAGTCAGGCCAGCTCAGTATTCTGTTAAACAGTTTATCCAGTGTCCTTATTTTAACTCCCACAGCTTCTTCTCAGACTGTCTGGGTTCTTACCACACCCCATGAAAGGGGAGAGGGTGCCTCGTGGCATTGCTTTCATTCTTATCCCACAGAACAGCTCCTGTACTGTGATTTGCCTGACATCTAAACTAATATTATTCCCCTTGTGGGAAGTAAACAAAGGCATTCTTAGACAGCACCAACACTTGAGTTTGTTATGTTAAAATTAGTATCCACTTAACGAAATATACTTTTGAAAATAAATTATATTTTATAAATATGAAGAAAATCATGCTTTGTTGACTCCAATGGGAGGCCTGCCCCTTTCTAAAAGGCACAGGGTATAGACAGGAGGGGGGAGGGGAAGGGGAGAGGGGAGTTAGTATATGAAATTCATAAAAATTTAAAAATACATAAAGAAAATCACATTTTCTAAAATATTCTAGTTTAATTTTAGTTGTCTAGGTTAGATTTGGTTAATCTAAGTTAATTTTGATAATAATCTTATCCTTGCACCCAAATTTAATGCCTACATTTTCTAGTGTCTTACATTGGAATAATACAATCTAATCACATTTTCTAAGGCTTTTATGACATTATTCTAAAGTAGCATAAATAATGAAAAGTAAGTCTAATTTCATGTTAGATACCTTCTATGGGTATCTGTGCAGTTCTGCCTTTTTTTTTTTTTTTTTAATTAAAGCGATTTCCAGCAGTCATTTCTGACTCCCATGGCATCTCTGCAAATCCTACCCGCTTTCCTGCCGCACCGAGGTTCATTTGTGTCATTCAAATCTTTGCTCTTTAAATATCCACTTATAAATTTATTATGGCAACACATTCATATCTTTACATTTAATCTGAAACTCCAGTAACAAGCAGGGGATGGAATAAATGAGCAGCAGGCGCATTTGACAAAGTTAAAATGCTCTGCTGTCAGAGCCAGTGGGAACTGTTACGGTGACTGAAGAGCATTTTAATTTTGTCCAGTCCTCCCTCCTCCATCCCCCATATTGCTCCATCCAGATTGCTGGTGAGTGTCTGATAAAAGATCCAGAGTTTAAGTGTCCAGCATCCTCATGAAAATGTGTTCGGGGGGGGGGGTGTAAAATCATGGCTTTTGAATGACACAGATGAACTTCGCTGTTATGCTGCTGAAGTGGGGATTTATCATTTCGTTAATTAAGAAGGGTTTTCCAATAGTAACTCCAGAAATTGCCTCTGGAATATCATTAATTAACAATCCCACTTCCATCATGGGAAGGAGGGGGTTGGCCAGGCAAACCTGACAAGAGGAATAACTATTAAAACACACACACACACACATGCAAATGTGGAATTTACCAAGTTAACTTGGAAAGGGAAAAAAATTACTTAAGGCAGCTATTATTTAACCAACAGAGAAACAAAAACAAAAATTCAATTTGCAGCATAAAAGCTATCTTGGTTCCCAGGCCTTGTGTTAGTTTCTAAACAAAGTCAACAGTTGGGAAACTCCTTATTCAAGCTAAACTACCATGTTGTTTAGAATTGAGAGGTATTTTATTCTGTCTTTTTTTTCCCCACAAGGACTGTTTCCTTTCCAGGGAAGAAGAAAACAAGTCTCCCAACCTAGTTTTCTTATTTGTTGAGTATCTAGGTAACAAACTACTTAAAATCAACCAAACAAAACTTGATAATTGCCCTTATCCCCATCTGAGCCACAGAAGACTGTAACCATAGCAACCTGTCATTTAGTACAGACCATCTCATGTACCTTTTCAGAATTTAAGTCTGTGAGAATCCCCATCCCTAAGAAGAATTATCATGCTGGGAACATTTTGTTCTTTACTGTAAAGTAAGTATGAAGCCAGGCATCAGATGGTCCTCAACAAGGTGTTCAGGTGAAGAAGAGGCACACCCAACATAAAAGATACAAATATGTCCACAGATCTAAAGTTCCTTCTAGAAAGAAATGAACAGGATTGGATTCTATGAAGGACACTCATTAATACCACAGTGACTAACCATGGCTTGCTGTTATCTAAGTATCCTGAGGAATAATCTTTGACAGAGAAGAAACAACACATCCTTTAAAAAAATAAATAAATTTGTTTATTTCTTTTACATTCTTGCTACAATTTCCCCTCCCTCCTATCATCCTAGTCCCTTCACTCCACCTGCTCTCTGTTCCCACCTCCAATCTGCCCCGCCTCCATTTCTATTTAGAAAAGGACAGGACTTTATGAGTATCAACAACACATGGCACATTGAGTTACTATAAGACTAGGTAAGCACCTTCCCATGTGTTAAGACTGAGTAAGACAACACAGTATGAAGACGGGGCTTAGAAGCCAGTAAGAGTTAGAGACAGCTTCTGCTCCCACTGCAGGAGTCCCACACGGGAATCAGTCTACACAACTGCAATAAATATGCAAAGTGCCTAAGTCAGTCCCATGCAGGTTCCCTGGTGGTTGCTTCAGTCTCTGTGAGCACCTAGTAGCCCAGGTTAGTTGTTTCTAAGAGTTTTCTTGTTGTGTTCTTGACCCCTCTGGCTCCTACAATTCTTTCTCTTCCTCTTATGCAGGATTCCCCAAGCTCTGCCTACTGGTTGCCTGTGTGTCTGCAACTATATTCATCAGTTGTGGGATGAAGCTTCTCTCATGACCATTGGGCTAGGTACCAATCTAGTCACAGGAGATGGCCAATTCTACCTGTCTGCTATTACTATGAGTTTTAGCTGGAGTCCTCCTTGTAGATTCCCAGGAAAGTCCCTTTTGTCGGGTTTTTACCTGACCCTGCAATGTCTTCCTTTTCAGTAGTCACTTTCAGTACCTTCCCCCTTTCTCCCTCAAGCTGACCACTCCTATTCCCATCCCCACCTGGCCTCAGTCATCTCACAAAATCTCTTCTATTACCCCTTCCCAGGGAGATCCAGGCCTCACCCCACAAAACCTCTCATTAAATGCTGAAAAAGCCTTTCACAAAATCAAATACCCCTTCATGAAGCTTGGAAAGATCAGGAATACAAGGGACATACCTAAATATAATTTTAAAAAACACACAGCAAGTTGATTGCCAACATCAGATTAAATGGAGATAAATTCTAAGCAATTCCACTAAAGTCAGTAACAAGACAAGGTTGTTCACTCTCTCTATACCTATTTGACATAGTATTTGGAGTTCTAACTAGAGTAATAAGACAGCTGAAGAAAACTAAAGAATATAATTTAGAAAGGAAAATGCTAAAGTATCATTATTCACAGATGATGATAGTATACATAAAGGACCCAAAAAACTCTAGTAGGGAACTCCTAAAGCTGAGGAACACCTTTAGTCAACTGCTGGATAGAAGATTAACTCAAAAAGAAATCAGTAGCCCTCATATCTACAAACAATAAACAGGCTGAAAAGAAATCAGGGAAACAACATCTTTCACAATAGCCACAAATAATATAAAATACCTTGGGGTAACTCTAACCAAGCAAGTGAAATACCTGTATGACAAGAACTTCAAGTCACTGAAAAAAAAAATGGAGAAATTATCAGAAGATGGACAGATCTCCCATGCTCAAGGAAGTAAAAATGGCTGTCTTGCCAAAATTAATCTACAAATCTAGTACAATTCCCTTTAAAATCCCAACATCATTATTTACAGACTTGTAATTTTGAACTTGTAATTTTGAAAATTTGAAAGAACAATGTTCAACTTCATATGGAAAATCATAATAACCCAAGATAGCTAACAATCCTGTACAATTTTAAAAAAACCTCTGGATGTATCACCATCCCTGGTTTCAGGTGTCTGCACAGCTATAGTAATAATAATAATAATAATAATAATAATAATAATAATAATAATGTGGTATTGGCCTTAAAAACAGATAGGTGGAGTAGTGAGATTGAATCAAAGACCCATATATTAATCTACACACCTATGAACTCCTGATTTTTGACATAGAATCCAGAACTATACAATGGGATAAAAAAGAAACAACGCATCCTGATGCACCCCTTCTCAATGTTAAAGAAGCTGATTTTTGCAATCACCTGGCAAAAATTTATTGTTATATTTTGGGCAATTAAACTTCAATAGAAACTGATCTCTGTGGAATTTATAATGCATCAAAGAAGTGTGGGAGGAGTCATTTGGGCTTGGAATGATCTTGCAGATTCTTAAATTTTGTGTCCCAAATTGCTAAGAGTTTGAAAAGCTGATCCTATGTTAGACAGTTTTTTCATTTAACCATTAAAGTACTGATAGTTTTGGTTTTAAAAACTGTCATCAGTTTTAATTCTAGCAACACAATCTATTTCTACTACTATAATTATAGAAAATATGATCATAAAAGAAACACTGCTCAAGATGTAAGGCTAGCTAGCAGGGATGAATTAACTTCTGTAAGAGGTGCTGTGTTCTCTTTGAAGTTGCTACATCAAGGGATTTTAATAGGTGTCTAAAAGAAATCAATAATAGATTTTTGTCCTTGATAGTTAACATGCTATCAAATTTATATTTCTACCTTGCTGCTCTGTAGGAATCTTATGAACTGTGGCTAAGACTTTTATCTGTGTACAACATTGGAACCATAGAGATAATCCTATAACTCCTTCTAAAGTCAATGAATGTACATTGAGCACCTATTGTGGAAAAATAGGTCTGCAAAGAGCAGAAGAACAGTGCCTAGCTTACTGTGCTACTGTTGCTTGCTTACTTTAAGAATATTCTAGTGTGCCAGGAATTTTAAACTCAGAGAATTATTATCCTTTGTAAGACTTTCTGAAGCATCATGAGCCTTTGACTCCCTTAGACAACCTTTCCTACTATGCCATGTGACACTGAAAATGAATGGCAGCTTCCTATGATTTGGTCCACATTTGCCTGCATGAAACCATTTGTAAGAATACCAGTGAGAAAAAGCTGACTGACCATTGTTAAATACTAAAAGAAAAACAAATAATGTGGCAAAACAGCATTGGTGTTTAAATATGAGACTATGAATATGTAAAGTAATCTACATTAGATATCAACAGTTAAGATTTTAACATAACATTGTCTGGATGTACTAATACTGTTGTATTGATAAGTTTTTAATATTAAAATAATATCAAGAAAACAAATTATTAATTATTTATATAATAGATGGGAAATTATAATCACAACAACAATTGCTTATTGACTAAGGCATTTTTTGTTGTACAGTATCTAAAAATTTATATGAACATTAAAACATGATCAGTAGAGCAAAGTTATGATTCAGGTAACATGACTATCTGCATTGTACACAGAAATTTGAACACTGAAAAATTCAGTAACTTTCTAGAAGCTGTATTACCTGTAAGCACTATCTTGGAAAACAGACTATTTGTAATAGAGGTAATGCCTTATTAGTATATTCAGTTGCAATACAGGTTCATAAGACCTACTACAAACGCAATTAGATAGTGGGACTATTTTCAACTTAAATGTTCATGAGTTGATAAAAATTGTTCCATTTCTAGGATTTTACCATACATAACTTACCTGAAGACAGACTCTCTGGTAGATATTATAGTTCTAACTGTGGAGGATAAGGTTAGATGATCAAGCATTTGAGACAGACTCACACCACACAGTGAGATCCTACTTCAAAAAGCAGAATAAAATTCTTCAGAAATGAGATCAATATTTAGACCCAAAAGTACTCTTCATAATGTTGTGTATAGTAAAATGTAACATATAACATGAATGATTTGTAGTTGTATTAGAATGAAATAAACTTGTCAGAATGATAACTCCTAAGAGTTTTATTTGAACATTTCTATAACATTGTAATATAAAATTTTAAACATATAAAAAATTTTAAAAATAATATTGAAAGAAAATGTGCCAAAACAAGTGACTTAAGATGACCATTGAAGTGTTGGAAGGTCCTACATGCATTTGAAAATCTGAAACTGAAGCCAAAAATATAGTCTCTGAACTTTGAGTAGGATGACAAAATCATTAAAACAGTAATGCCCTGGTAATTGATTCAGTCTCAAAGACTCAGTTGTAAACACATGTACAAAATCAAATTGACTTGGTAGGCTATATGTGTGTATGTATGTACATACACAGGTATGTGTATGTTGTGTATACTTGTGCATACATGTAGCAATTGTAAATATAGAAGATCATACATGTAGGAGGGTATGTTGGGGATACTGAGGAGAGAGAGGCATGTAAATGTTGTAAATATAATATTCATGCATAAAATTCTCAAAAAGTAAAACATTTAGATTAATTCTAACCCTGCTACTGATAATAGTAAAGCAGCTAGAATTAAATGATATTCTGATCCTTTTTTTCCCAAATTCTACATTTTCTTTCTATTATACTGAAAGATTTTGTTTTTATTTTTGTGAAACATTAAAATCAAAAGTTTTGAACTTGTTTCCTAAGAGGCAGAGAACTTTTTTGGATCTTGAAATATTGGGGCTCTGTAAGAAAAGACAACAACCTAACGTCTATATTAGAAAAGCTAAATCAAGAGTTTAACTGTATCTTGAAATAGTTTCCAATTTGGTATAATCTTTCCTTTGAAAATATAGAAAAAATGCTACTCATGTAAACCAATTTTCTTCACCAATTGGATACTAACTTTGGGTCTGGATTTGTTTTGTTTTGTTTTTAATAATATTACAGATCCCCACAGGCATTTGAAGCTAAGATAGCCAATTGAAAAAAGTTTGGCCATCACTGAAGACTGAGGCTAGAAAGAGCACACTGGTATTTATTGTAAAAGCATAAAATGATGAACTCAAAACTTAATTTATTACAGGAGTAGAAAACAAGGTATAGAGCCCCTAAGAATCCACAGTATCTGATTAAACTGGGTGCATAAAATGAACAGAATGGGAGACATTTAAGCATTTTAGAGAACATGAGTTCCAATCTTTGATGCTGTTGCAGCAGACACAGCATGTTCAGCATGAAAATAATCTCCCATTTTAATGTTTTGTTTCTTGAAATATACCACCAAGAGAGTAAGTTCAGACACTATTGAAATACAGAATTACAAATCTGGAATAAAATAATTTCTGTATGACTCAAACAAAGTTCTGAGTCAGAGGAGAAAAAAAAAAAAAAAGAAAAAGAAAATCCCACCAATCCAGGCTGCTAGTACCACCAGAGGTTGTTAGCGGTTACTCATTCTAAGTGTCACTTTGCAAACAGACTTAAATCGATCTTTGAAAATTCAGCTGGAGTATAAATAGTTTTGGAAAGAGAAGGCCCATCAACATGGAAGTGAAAGTCAAAACCATGAGTCACAGTTGATCCAGGGAAGAGCACAGAACAGAAGGAGAAAGTCCAACCCTTACACTGAAGAAATGCTCACAAGAAGAGAAGGACTTACGTCCAGAACTCAGTACTTTTCAATATAGAAAAGTCAGAGATATAAAGCCAAATTCACATTTAAGGTCATATAAGGATAATTCACATTTGAAGTCTAGAATGAAAAAACCAGAATAAAACAAAGACGAATATCAGAATTATGAGTTTGTCTTTCGCTCAAAAACAAAAACATCATTAAAATCAACTGGCCAATGACTGGAGAAATTTATTACTAAACTAAAATTCTCTGTGGAACATAAAAAGCAAAACATTTCATATTTTTAGTAAATTATAAATTCAAATAGTTAAGACTAAAGAATATATTTACCTGGGAAGCAGCTCAGGTGGCTGAATTAACCTGTAGTTGTGTTATTGTGTTTCTCTCTTAAAGATTTCATACATGCAAATATAAAGATCTCTAGAAGTAACAAGCACTTTAAATTTTACATTTTTCTACACGCATTTATTTTACATGGCAAATGCAATGACTGCTCTCCTAAAATTTTCTTCTCTTTTGATGGTTTTGAGATCATCTGTTAACCTCTTTCTTATAGAATCCTATTTATGGATTCTCAAGTACAATTTTACTTTCACTTAATCTAAATCAAGCATGTTCTCCCTGATGGCTGAGTCCTACTCAGAGCAGGCCAAGAGAACTACTAAATTTAAAAATTATTTACTGGGAATTTGTAGGTGTGTCAAATGGCAGGGTACCAGTAACTCAGTGCCACATACAAAAGTAAGAAATGGTGGCTCTAATTTTTACTTAATTGTTGTAATGCAGTAAGCAAAAAGAATAATTTTTAAATTTAGCAATTGCTCACAAACTTTATAACTCCAAAGTCATCATTTTTGTTTAAATTATGACATGCAATAGACATAAGCTAAATTCTTAAGCCTACCTCTCTCTCAGTTTACTTCCTCACCCCCTGTGCTACCTGTAGTTATACAACCTAGAGGCATTTTGGAAGAGAAATGCTCAATTGAGAAAATACAGACACCAGACCTGCTGAGGAGCAGGCCTATGGTATATTTTCATGAATGTTAATTGTTGAGGGAGGGCCCAGATCAATGCAGGTGGTGCCACTCCTGGACTGGAAGTCCTGGGTACTATAGAACAAAAGTCTGAGATATGAGGAGCAAGCCAGTAAGCAGTACCTAACCAGGACCTATATCAGTTTCTGACTCCAAGCCCCTTCTGTGCTTCAGTTCTTGTCCTGAATTATCTCAGTGATGGACTGTGACCTAGCATGTTATCACAGCAGAAGAATCCCCGAGATACTCCCTGAATGTAAACTATGGCCAAGACAGTTTTACTTCAGAAATTGTAAGTTAATACTCTGCCTAACAAGTAGACAGGGAAGTGAAAATTAAAACCATGAGAAACCATCTTACATACATTTTATTTCAAATTTGTGAAGCCTATACATACCAAAGTTTTGTAAATTGACAACAAAATTCTCTTATCCATTTTATAGCAATGTAAACTTGAAATTATTGCTTTTAAAAGTAATTTGCCAAAATCTTGGATGTGTAGAATGTGTTTAGTCCATGACAGAATAATTTTTTAGCTAAGTTGGGAAACTAAAACATAGAAAGATTAAACCCTAAGACACACACACACACACACACACACACACACACACCGAATTGATTGAGTGTGGTTAGGTTTTTCTACGCACTGATTTAGAATCAAAAGTAGCTATCATAAGTATCTGGATATATAATTACAAATGTAGGTCTTTAGCTCCTTCTTCTTGCCTTGGCATGATTATCTTGGGAGCATGTGTTAACCTGAAAGGGCCATAAGTTAAAAACCATCTGAAAATGCTGTACCAAGAACCATGAAGAAAGGTGCCCCAGAGGATCATGCGAATTATTTAGTGGAATTTATGTGACCAAGACATACTTCCTTTGTGTTAAGACATTGACATTTGAAGTCTTCTTATAGAAGCAAAACTAGCTTAGTCTGACTTCTACATACATATGTACACCAAACAAGTGCATACATGCATCCATTTTGATAAAAATTTAAAAAAACTCTCAATATTTATGAAAAGTAGAATCAGTTGTAATTTAATTTTTACAAATTAAAATTGAAAACACTTTTTTATGCTTATATTTTAAGAGTCAGGTTGCTATGATATGTGCAATATAGAAATCCAAGAATTTCAACTCAATTAGGGCACAGACTTTTTTTTTAATTATTATTAAGTACCAAATTCTCAATGCTTAAAACAGTTCCTGGCAGGTAATAAAATAATGCAATAAATAATTGTGAAATTATTTATTATTATTTTGTAAAATTTAGGAATACTTGTGACAATCAGGATTTGTAACTTGAAATGCTGTAGAATCAGATGGCTCAGCCCTTTGGTATTCTGGTGAGAAATTATCTAGTTTAAGTTATTTCAGGTAGGAAGGCCCACCTTAACTATAAGAGTGGCACCATGCATGTGCTAGGAGCCTGGACTGAATAAAAAGAGAAAGTCACGTGAGTGTGCATTCATCTCTTTGCCACCGAACTGTGAATGCAATGTGACCAGCCACATCACGTTCTTGCCATCATAACTTCTCTGCCATAATGCACATTATTATTGAACTGTGAGACAAAATAAGCTTTCTTTCTTGATCTTGTCAGGCAGTTTGTTCTAGCAATGTATAAAGTAACTGGAACATAATATTGATACACAGTGTGAACTTAATCCTTTGAGCAAACAAACTATGTGGCTTTTGGATCTTAGGAAATGTTTTGTAGAAGGAATGTGAAAAATTTTGGAGCATTAAATTAGAAAATTCAAAACCTGAATATCAAAAGCTTGAAAATTATAGAGCAGAATTCAATGGTCTATTCTGATTAGCACCTAGAAGAATAGACAATGAAGGTACACATCTTGAGGTTTCTAAGAGCAACAAGGACCTGATCAGACAGACCCTGGGTGAGCCTAAGTGTCTCCAATATGCTTCCACACCCTGATAACTGATGTAAGAGTGAATTCAAAACCAATGACTTCATGTGCTTTACAGAGGATCTTTAAGATAGGACAGCATTCTTTCAGAGCATGGCTGCAGTTTTTTTCCATGCTCGCAGTTTTTTTCCAGGTCTGTAACTAAAATTAACAAATGAAACATAAAGTCATAACAGTGTGCAGTTAAGCAGAGAAAGGAGCCTCAATAAGTTTAAAGTTGCATTCAAAAAAGGGGTAACTAAAAGAGGCTGTAATTGTTTTGTTTTGTTTTATTTTGTTTTTTTAAGAACCTCCTATTTTTTTTTACTGGAACACTGGGTCATGAAAAAGGGAGACTCTAAGGGTGAGGCCATATCCATCAAAAGCTCCATTTTCTTAAATTCCAAATTCATTTGAAAGGAGTCTCTAATCAGAAAGTATCACTAAAATATTTCCTTTCTCCCAGAAAAAGATTTCCTAGTAACTGCTTCCTGGGATTATCACAGTGACCCCTGCAACAGTAGACAAAGAGAAACAGTTGCTGTCTTTAACTAGCAGAATTTGGAAGCACCTTCCAAGTAATACTGGATTTATAGGCATGAAAATGCAAACTAAGGATGTTAAGGGGTCTTTGAGTATGGTCCAGAGAGTCACTAAGGCCAGGCACAGTATAGCAAGGTCAAGGTCTCTGAGAGATAACTGTAACTTACACCTAAAAGAGACTCCATAATGTCTGAGATCCTGGATCAAGTTGGAGGAGAGAGCTGCTGTCAGGTAGTTGAGCCAGTTCATGAGGGACACTGTGTGTGCTGTAGGTACCTGAGTAGCAGGGCCAGAGCTACCTATGCCCCCTGCAGCCCATAGTGACTGGAACACAAGTGCAGTTGCCTCACAGGAAACTTCAGGACTTGTGTTTATCTGCTGAGCTTCCATCTTGCTTTGGTACCATATTTCCTTCTTATGACCCCAGTCCTTCATATTGAAAGCTTACTCCTTGATGTCATAGGTTAAAAGATAAGCTAATTTGTGATTTTTACAAGGAATTATAGTTAAGAGACTGATTTGAATCTCAGAAAGATATCCAAGTTTTAATCAGTGTTGGAATTTTCAAAGCCTATGAGTCTTTGGAAGTTGGAGTAAATGCATTTGCATCATGAGATAATCTCCAGCTATAGATACAAGGAGTAGAAAAGATATGATATACAAGTGATATCTTTGGGTGTCAAGTTAACAAACCACAGAGTTGCAATGGTTAAAATTGTTGTCCAACTTGACAGCTCTATAATAACCTTAGGAATAAACCTATGGGCATGCATGTGAGTGATTATCAAAATGAGATTAATTGCGGGTACCACCAGTTCATGGGCTGGAGGGCTCAACTGAATAAAAATAAGTGAGCTCACAAAGAGTATTCATCTCTCTCTTTCCCAACCATGGATATATATGACCAATAGCCCTCAGGTGCCTATCACTGTGATTTTTTTAATCACTGAATCCTGAACTGTAGCCCAAATAAACTGTCCTTAGGTTGCATAGCCAGGTATTTTGTCCCAGCAACATTTAAAGTAACAGATAGAATTCTATATTTATAAATTTATATATAATACATAGTTAAGGACATGCAGTAGACCATAATTTTATTCACTTTCTACTTTATAAAGTAATTATAAAATTACCACTATTGCTTTGTACACTGCAAATTAAACTGTTCTTATATTTTGCACTCAAATTTGACACTTACCATTGATAATAGGCATAGTAGTTAATTCCTCAATGCCACAGTCTCTTCACTAGTAAAGTGAAATCAAATGCAGTATATGTTTTATGAAACTGTAGTGAAGATGAAGTTAAATAATTAAGTAGTTTTGAGAACACAATGAAATGTAAACAGACAGTAATTATTTTCAGATAATGTTACTGTTGATGCTAATGTAACATACTATACTGTTATTCCTACTGCACCTTATTAAAATGATCAGTTAATTTTCTAATACTTTGCTTATAAATCATATTTGTACCTACATAGATTAACAAATCAAAGAATTATTATATTTACCCATTTGTTGATAATATACAGATGTTTATATTGACAATTGTGTTACTTAAACATGCATCATAGCAAGGAATCCATTATCTGGCCTGAAGCTGTGAAAGGGGAACATGAGAAAGAAGAGGAAAAAAAGCTTAGGACAGATTTTTAAGACTCTGACTTCCTGACTTTCTGTTCTTTTTAATGGTTGGGTTTGTTCAATATTATAAAGCTAGACTTTTAAACATGTATCACACTCACTGTGTACAATATTCCAAACAGATATTGCCACTAGCCATCTTACACTTAGAGGTTAGATCAAATCGATTATGTAGAAGTTGAAGATTCAAAGCTATTTTCAGTCCTGATATGAATGAACTTTGGTTTGAGGTGGCACTGCTACAGTGACTCCTTAGAAAATCAATGGCCCTCAGTAGCAGCCCTTGCTTGAGCTTTGGAATGTCATTTAATGAGAGCTCTCATTAAACTTCACAATTTTGTCTTTTGTTTCTGTGTCTTGTTGACAGTTACTTAGAATTCTATTAAGAAGATACATTAAATGGGCTCAATTCAATCTTTTTCAAGATTGGGTATGATCCTATCCAGCAAATCATTAGCTTTATTTTAATGTATTCAATTTGGAATCACCCACTTATAAGTAAACGATGAAGGGTATCCAAAATTGGTACCTGTTTATATCCAACTTAGATATGATAAAATTTACTGTATGTACAGTTTCATATAAGACAATCTTTTGAATAGTCTATTAGTTGTAAGTGAAATAAGAAATATAAGTGGTAGGAAAGTCTAAGATATACTCAAAAAATTAAACAAAGAATTTTAACATGCAAGGAATTTTTATGTAAAAATTAGTAACATAAACATATTCTATGGCTGTTGCACAATTTTGTTTTTCTTTTAACACATCTCTTTTTATTGTGATGCCAATAATTTATAAGTCTGTTTGTTGAAAATAAATCAGATAAATATTAGGGAGTTTAATTTTCAGAAGGTAAACACTGCTTTGTACTAAACTTTACCCTTGGAGAATTTTATATCTTGTAGGTTTTGAAAGAAATAAAAGCTCATTAACAGAATATTTTTCACCCAAACCATTACAACTTCATCATTTTGAATCACAGCTCATTAAAACAATTATAATCAAATGTTTCATTTCTTTTTCCCTTTTGAGAAACAGCTGAAAAGGTTATGTTTGTTGTTCTTTATACAAATCTCTAGGGCGACAGAAACAGGCTACATTGATTTGTGTGCTGTTTTTCATTTAAGTTTCAATGTGTCTCTGATGCTGGTTTGGGTTATTTCATATTTATTTCAACAGAATTTCAAAACTTGGCATTAGAAGCACAGTTAGATTAACAAGACATTTAATATCATCTTCTCAAAATTCAAATATTGGCAGGTGATGGCTTAATGGAATTCAGTTAGACTTGCAGGTGTATTCTATTTTGATCTCTCCAAAGTTGAAAGAGGATACATACTTAATGGTTAGTCTGTCTTCTTTTATAATCTAAAGTATAATCTGATACACTGTTGCATGAACAAACTTGGACAGCAGCAGGAATCACTATGGCTACAAGGACTTGCCTAACCCAAAATTGAATTCAATCAATTCAATCAATGTTTTAGGAGGCACAGAAAGTTAACTGGAAATCTTTACCTTTCCCTGTTTACCTCACTACACACAGATAAAAGAAGTATGGGTCCATATTTACAATCTATTCAAATTGGCCCATCTGGGTCTCTGGTTAGCTAAAAGATAAACTCTTTATTCAAATATATATTCAAAAGAAGCTTGTTATTTGCTCCAACTTCTGTTATTAGTGTTAGCCAGTGTAGGTCATGTTCAGAAAATCATTGCGGCTTTCTTACTCATTCCAGTATCACTCATAACTACTGTCAGTGACAATCACTAACAAGCAAACAATCACCCATAGTATTAGTTACTTCCTTGTCGCTACTGTAAAACACTATGACAAAAGGCAACTAAAGGAGAAAAGATGTTAATCATGGCCCCAGAAGGCTATGTCTATTGTAGTGTGGAAGACATGGCAGTAGACCAGAAATGCATAGGGGCTCTTAACAGGGTACTCAGTGAGAGAAATGTCTCATTCAAACCACCATACCCTCTTATAAGGAAACTCTAGAATTACTACCAAATAGTTCTCATCAAAACTTAATGTAGTATATGCAAATATTTCCTATGTTTAGGGTAGAACAGTTATTAATTTATTTGGCAACAAGTCAAAGAAATTATAAAAAGATGTCCCACCTGTTCTTTCTATAACCAAACACCATTACCAGCAGCAAACAACCCTAATTGTATATAGAGAAAGGAAATTTGGTAGAGGGATGTGTTTTATTTTACAGAATATGGAAAATTAAGATACGTACATTACACAATAGATATGCTTTCAGGATTTCAGTGGGCAACTGCTTTGAGTTCAGAAAACGCTGATTCTGTAATGATACATTTGATACAAGTTAAGGCCATCATGAGAATACCTGTACAAATTAAGGCTGACAATGATCTGTCATATATCTCTTGAAAATGAAGCAATTTTTTTTGCTTTTTATAATATAAAGCATATTACAGGAATACCATACAATCATACAGGGTAAGCAGTCATAGAGAGATCAAATCAAACTCTAAAGTATATGCTAAATAGACAGAAAGGAATTACAAAGACCTCTCGAAATAGACCATATAATGCTTTATTAACTACAAATTTTCTCAATGCTAATGAAAAAGGAACAGCAGCTGCTGAAAGATATTGGACTATAGAAAAAACAGTTGAGCTAAATCAACCTGTTTACTTCCAAGATATACTAACGTCAGAATGGAAGCCAGGATATGTGCTGCATTGGAGAAGAGGTGTTGCTTTAGTTCCCACAGGTTGAGAAAAGCTATAGATACCATCAAAGTTAATAAAGACTTGATCTGAACCAGAGAAATTTCATGAAAATAAGAATTGATGGCTCATCTACCCATATTACAATTCTATAACTTGTAAAAAAACAAACAAACAAACAAAAAAAAACAAAGAATTGGGGCAGGTTTTTGTGTTTGTCATTACAGAAAACTAGAAATACTCATCTTCAAGGAGTTAAAAGATCTTGAACATCTAGACGTCTACAACAGAAGGGAGGCTATCCAGAAAAATTTACAAGCAAATATTGGTACCAGTATACTTTACAGGGTAAAATTTCATTGCTTAACCTCTATGTGTCTTTATTTGTAAGAAAAGTTGAAGTCCCAGTTTAATTATAATTTAAATCTGTCTTCAGAGTTGGAGTGCGGCTCTCTCCTTCTCTAAAGCCAAGCATATTTGTTAAAGGAAAATGCAAAAATCTCTGTATTATATCAGAAGAGCCACCTGTTATGGTACAGAAGAATAACTAAAAATAAGGAACTATTCTATTATTACTATTCCAATGCTGAATAAATGTTTATATTAAAATCTATAAGATTGTATATATATATATATAAAACTTTATATAAAGCTTTTGTCCTGATATTGATGTTCATACACAGTACTAATTAATTGTAGAAAAAGGTTTTATTTAGCTTCCTGTACATTGTGTTGGGTTTTAGTTTCTTATCAGATTTCTGCAGTGATCCATGGCAATGCCCAATTTCGAACTTGAAGTATCCAAAAGAAAGATGGGGCCCACAAACATGATTTCACATGGATTATGACGAAGCCACTAGGCTGAAAAATACCTACCAAAGATCAAATTTGGACTACAATCTTCTCAGGACAATTTCAAGATGGCTAATTGAAATGAACCAGCTTCACAGACTACTCTATCCAGGACTTACAACAAGCCATGCCTTTTTCTGTTATATTGACTGGACAGCTAATTATTTCAGGACTTGACAATTAACAAAACTTTTCTTTTCACAATACCCTAATGATTCTTTCACCCCCAGGAAGCAAGAAATAACTTTAAGAACATGGAGCCCACATTCCCAAGAGATGGGGTGTGTGGTTTTTGGTCTTTTAATGGGATATGGATTATTGTCATTGTTTAGGGTAATTGGTTAAAGATTGTTATTGGTCATGGTTAGAAAAAAGCTAAACAAGAGAGATTAGATTCAGGGTTCTTGTTTTAAAAAAGAAAGAAAAAAGGAGGTACAAATAGGATAGGATATTCAGGTAGATTATTGAATCTACTAGCTTTAAATATTTTACATTGGATTAATTTTTTTGTATATTGTATGCAAATTATGTATACTGATATAAAGTTGAGATTAATTTTTTTACTGTCCATATATCTCTATGTTTGTTTAATAGATTATACCTATACAGTTCATCTAATAATATAATACAAATTGTTAGCTCATGAAAGTTACTATTACCAACTAGTTAGAATATAAAAAAATTCAAGTTAGTAGTTAGACATTACAATCAAACTTATAGTCATATTAGATATGTTTTCAAGAGCAAACACATATTTTAGATAAATAGTTTTTCTTCATAAACTTCAGAGATCCATAGAATATGGCATTTAAGATACTTTAATATAATAGATTCTTCTTATTTTTATGACAATGTGACATCTGCTCCCGGCAGCACCAATCTAATTCAGAGAAGATTATGGACATCAAAGACACTCTATATGGAGTTGACCTTCTTTGTGGCAAGTTAGCCACTGGGAAAGAAAGTACTCTTGCCTTGACTGCTGACAGTATGATGTTCAAAATGGACAAGCAAGAGAAACACACAAAAAGTATTGCAGAACATTGCCAAAACAAGGTAGGAAGATCTTTGAGAATATCCTCCTTCACAGAGGAGTCTGTCAGACATACTAGGCCTGAAGGCTGAAGATGGATGCTTCAATGATACAGAAGAACCTGGGGGAATGTCCAGGAAACCAGTTACTTTATTTCTTACATTTTTTTGGAAGTTGCTTGCTTGCCCATGCTGTTTACTTAGTTAATATTATTTCCTTCTTGGGTCTCTGAAGGAGTTGACTATGAGATAGTTGTAGTCATAATTTTTTAGTGACAACTTTAGAAAAGAAACTCATGTAGAAGTTAAGTATATAAGTTTTAGAGACATCAAAATATAGTTTTTTGTTTTTTTTTAAACTTTATTTATTTATTTATTTGCCTGGAACTGGAACTACAGACAGCTGTTAGCTGCCATGTGGGTGCTGGGAATCGAACCTGGGTCCTCTGGAAGAGCAGATGGTGCTCTTAACCACTGAGACATCTCTCCAGCCCCCAAAATATAGTTTTTAGTTAGTAATACAAGTTAGATAGAAAGTGAATTAGATACAATCCTTTGAACTCACTAAAATAGGATAAACAATAGAATATTCTCTTTGAATATGTCAATTGTTGATGGACTGGGCATAACTCATGTAATTATTGTTTGTATATATTGTATATAATTATTGTACCCATTATATATGTTTTTTCTTATGTTAGTTATTACCTTCTTTTATTTTTGACACAAAAGGGATATATTTTATATTTAATAAAATCAGTCTGGAATATTAGAGAACAGATCCTCCTACAGTCACGATATGAAGATCAGAGAGTGGTAACTCATACCTTTAATCTCAGCATGAGAAAGACTCAGTGGGGATCTATACCTTTAATCCCATAACTCCAGAAACAGAGATCTCTCTGTGTTTCTGTGAGGTTATGACCTAACTATCAAACAGTAGTGGTTCACACCTTTAACTAGGAATAGAATGCAGAGTTGAACCCAGAAGTGAGACATTTGGGCTAAAAGGGTATTTAAGGCAGGAGTTGGATGACAGAGATTTATTCTATAGAAACAATGAGGAGCCAGGCTGTGGAAACTGGAAGATAGCCTTTACTTTGAGAAGTTGGGTGGGTGAGATTTGACTGTGGTCTGTTTCCTTTCTTTGATATTCCAGCTTTTCCTCAATATCTGGCTCTGAGTTTTCATTAAATACTGACTAGAATTTGCATTTCAGAATATTACCATTACTTCACAAAAAAATAAGTAAACCCAAACCAGAATGAGTCTGAAAAGACCAATGCATTTTCATTTAATAGCCAGAATTATGTCTCCTTAGTGTTTCCCTAACAATATTGAAAATTTAACTGAGAGTAAAGATGTCACAAGGACAAATCTAAACAGGATTGAAACCTTGTATGAACTGAATTATATGAATGCTGCTGAATCTTCTGTATAACCTAGGATATGAAAAGACATTTTGCAATGACAAACCATCTCAAAACCTGGATGACTTAATACAGGTGTCTTTTCTACTTCACAAATCCAGCTACTGACCTGCTGAGAAACACGGCGATCTAGGCTGCTCAGCCTAGGGTTCACAGTCTAAACTCTCAGCAGCTCCCCAAACGAAGGAAGTGTCTGGAGTATAAGACCTTCTGTGACTTGATCTGGAGTTACAAATATGACTCTACTCACAGTTTACAGATTGCAGTGGGAAACAAGCCCTCCGTGTGCAAACTGACAGAAGCATATGCAGCCTTTTTCTGCAGCCAGAGAGCAATGGTAAAGGGTTTATCACAATTTATCTCAGTCCTAATTCAGCTAGATGACAAATCACTTAGGAGAATTCATAAAACTTCTTCTCAGATTCATTTGTAAGATCAAGTCACTTAGATTTTTAGAGGTTTGGGTAGCTAATACAGGGTCTCATGTAGCCCAAGCTAGCCTTACACTTGCTGTGTAGATTAGGATACTAAATATTCTGTTTATCATATAAATCCACATGTTATTTATTTAATAGTTACTTTTTTACAATATTGTTTTCTGGGTCTTTTCCTTTTATTAAACCTAAATTATATTCTTATATAATACATCCCAGTTATGGCATACTCTCTCTCCTCCTAGCTCCTCCTGCCTTGAATCCTTTATCCCTTTGTCTTCCCACCACCGGGACTCCAACCTACATCATACACATATCAAACCAAGATAGAGTACATAGTCCTGAAATAAGATTTCAATATTTAGTACTGTAGTTTGAAATGTCATAAAACAAAGGAAAATTCAGGTTGTTAATAATTTTCATTAGGATAATGTATGATGTTGTTAACTTATAATGTCTCAAATTAATGCATTGCAATTTTGATTAGAAAAAAGATGGATTATCTTAAACACCTTTCTTTAAGGTTTTGAGAATTTCAAATGTGAGTACTGTATTAAATGAGTACTGTCTATAATGAGTATGATATATAATGAGTACTATAGGGGGCTGGAGAGATGGCTCAGCGTTAAGAGCACCATCTGCTCTTCCAGAGGACCCGGGTTCGATTCCCAGCACCCACATGGCAGCTAACAACTGTCTGTAGTTCCAGTTCCAGGCAAAACACCAAGGCAAATAAGTAAATAAATAATAAAGTTTTTTTTAAAAAAAATATATATATATAATGAGTACTGTATATAATGAGTACTGTATATAATGAGTACTGTATTTAATGAGTACTGTATTTAAATCATTTCCACCTCTCTGTATTTCCCCTTCAAGTCCTTTCTTTTTTTTCTTATCTATTTATTTATTTATTTATTTATTTATTTATTTATTTATTATTTAAAGGGGGCCTTTTTTTCTATGTATCTCCTACTCACCATCCTTCCTTGTTCCTCATCCCTCCCAGTCTGTCTTCAGCCTCCCCCCACCTCATTCCTCATCCCCTCCCCAAAAAGAGCAAGAAGTCCTAGGGTAGGTCACCATGGTACATCCACTCGAGGTAGGTCCGACCTCTCATTTCAATATCAGGAGTGCTAGTTTAGGCACTCCTCTCCAAGGAATAAGCTCCAAGGTGCCAGCCCACTTACAGGAATACAGTCTGATCCCACTTCTTGAAGATCTACATACTGCCCATGCAAATTGACAGTTGCCAAACGTTGGAGGGTCTAGCTCTTTGTCCTATGGTTCCCCAGGGGCAGTTCTTGATTCAGTATGCTCTCCAGAGCTCCAGGCAGCCATCTCTGTGGGACTCCTCATTCTCCCTATCTCCTTATTCATACAGACTCTTCTCCCCACTCTCCATCTGTAAGGGGAGCTAGGCACAGTGCTCATCCATGGATTTCTGCCTCCACCTCCATTCATTGTTGGATGTAGGTTTTGTGATGACACTTAGGGTGATTATTTATTTGATTATAGGGGACATCCTGTTTAGGCCCTCCATTATTGGTTGGGAACATATCCAGGGACATCCTGTGGGTTCCTAGGGATTTCCCTACCACCCAGTCTTCTTCCAGACCTGCACTGGTTTCCTCTATCAAGATATCCATCTCTTTTTCTCTCTCTCTTTGTTGCTTCTCTCACTCAACTATCTCTTTCTCTCATGATTTGTTCCCACCTTCAGAGGACGTGAATTTGATTCTATCTGTATAGAGCCCTCCACAAGGATCCTATGCTCCTAATCAGCCATAAACAACCATAAATGCGAACAAGTTCTTTCTTCACCACTCAATTTCACAAAATGACCTCTTGAATTTTTCTTTAATATATGATATGTTGATGAATGAAGTGTGTGTGTGTCTGTGTGTGTGTGTATTCATATACTTTCCTGAGTCTACATGGTGTTCCTCATATGTAAATGTGTTGAAGGTTGGCCACTTGGAATTGGATGATCTATCAGGAAAACTTGTCCTTGAAGAAGATTCTCTCTCTTTTTCTCCTTCCCACCCTCCCTCTCTCCCTCCATCTCCTCCCTCTTATTCCCTTTTCTCTCCCTCCCTCTGCAGCCATTAATACCTCCTCACCTACATGCTGGACCTTGTGAGATACCTGCCATTCATGTTGGTATGTCAATAGATGGAGTCATTGTGTAGATCTTATTTAGGTGACCATACTTTTGACATTTGATAGGTGCAGCTTCTCTCTCATATATAAAAGGTACTTTCTTATAGCAGATGTCCTGGTCCTATGGCTCTCACAATCTTTAACTTTTTTATCTTCCTTAATGTTCACTAAGCCTTAAGTCTAGACGTTGTGTTGTAGTTGGGTCAATTGTAGTTAGACATCTCATGTTCAATTTTTCTCTGTATTTTCATGGGATGTAGAATTCTGTAACCATCTCAGACTGATACACAGAGAAACTTTTTGATGATGGATAAGAACTCCATTTATGTATGGGTACAAAGTTAAGTATTTAATAAGTTAGTATTCAGCTAAAAAATTATACTGTTTTAGGCAATTTCTATTTAGGTAGAAATAGGTTCCATGGTGTTACCAACCATTAGTGATTAGATAGATTCCAGTGGTAGACATTAATTCCCTCCTATTGACTGTACCTAAGGTTCCATTAGATGGTTATTGGTTAACCCTCAAGAGATACATGCCACTATCAGCTCCTAGGAATATCTTGACATGCTAGTTGTTGTGATGGTACATAGGCAGTTGGGCAGTACTATTGTTCTTTTTTTTCTGGCACTTTGCATAAAATCCTCAGACACCATGAAACTTACTCCTGAAAAAGAAAGCTTTCAGATAATTTTCAACCCATTTCCTCTAAGTCCTGGGTTCCAAGTGTTCTGTGTGGTATCATCATTAGTGTCTGACCTTCTTCTTCCAGAAGTCAACCAAAGGTCATAGCATCAGCTTACAGTGGTGAGTTCCTTCAACTCCTTTGGCCAACAGTTTGAAAGCATATTTTCTAGGTATGGGAAAGATCATTTGGTTAGATTGTCTGTGGTTTCAGGAGGAAGCATTACCACTCTAAATGACTCAACTTCACTGAGATACATATATGTGCACACACATACACACACACACACACATACACACACACACACACACACGTTCTACATATTTTTAAATAAACCTAAAATAAATGTTTCCTTAGGGCATTTTCAAGCAAGCATACTCCCTTATTCTCTAAGTTTTTGCTGATGATTTGTGAGGAACTAAATGCCTACAATAAAATATAATACTGATGAAGCCTTGACAACTAATCTGCTCTTAACCTTTATTTTAAACAATATTAATTTGTAATCATTAATTTTTATTAACCTTTTGCATTTTCTACTAAATGCATTTGGATCATAAATTAATTTTAGAAATCATGTGGTGATATATTCTAAAATAATTGCAAAGTCCTTTTCATGTTCTTATTTGAAACATCTGTCTATTCTTTCTTCTGTAGGAATTTGTGTTAACCATGATGGGTGCTAACCAGGAGCTATATTACATTGAAAATTATAAATTATTTATGCATGCAAGCATAGTTCAGATGCCTTTGATATGAAACCATTTAAAGTGTCAGGAGAGGTGATGCCTCGATCCTTACAGTACTTTACAATTACAAAGTCTGCCAAGCTATATTGTAAATCACTTGTCTCTGTTTCATAATAATTCTGTTAGTTTACTGAGAACTTATTGAAAGCTACATAATATTTAAATACCTTCCTGTAGTAGTAAGTTTCTGGCCTGGCCTTTCTGGCCTAGCCCTGAGGTTCTGACTTGAAGTCCTGCAATCCCACAGAAACACACAGACACTTATATTAATTTTATTCTGATCAGCCTAGGGCCCAGGTATCCCAGCCATATAACTTGCTAACTCTTTAGTCTTAAGCTACCCATCTTCCTTATCTTGTTCAGTCATTTGGCTCAATACCTTTTTTCAGAGCAGCATTTCAACTTCTTTCCTCTGTCTGCTGCCATCTCATTGTAGTGTCTCCATGACATATCTCTGGCTTCTCTGTGGTGTCTCCACTCTGTTCTTTCTGTGCCCAAAATTTTCTTAGTCTGGTAGCCCCTCCCATACTTTCTGTGTGCCTTCGGCCAATCAGCACATTTATTAAACCAGTAGGCAGGACTATTATTTACAATAGAACAGAACACAATCCCACTATACCTTCCAAACCCTAAAGTGCCTATTTCAAAGCTCTTAATCTGCGCACTCTGAGAAACACAACTAGTATTTCCATCATTTTAGGAATAAATAAGTTTACTGGATCAACCACACTCCAGGACAGGCTTTATACACTCCATGGTATTGGGGGGGGGAGTCATTTTAGTTTGGCATTTTTTGTTTTATAGGCTTTGGATTTTGATTTTCAGGTTTTGTTTTAGGGTTTTTGGATATATTTTGCAAGAGAAAAGAAGTAGGATATAATATTTATAGATGGAGATGGGAGGAGGATATGGACAGAGTTAAGAAAAGAAAAAATATAATAAAAATGTTTTATATTAAATTTTTTGTAAAGAAATAGATGGCGTAACATGCTCTAAAGCCCACTATTAGATAAAATTCAAAATCAGATCCAGGCAGCTTGTTCGGAGTTCTTAGGCTATAAATTAAGTTTGCATAAAGTGGTACCTTGATCAACATGGGAAAGATATATGATCACCATGTAGTTAGATTCACTACCTCTTTCTTCTCATTCCACCAACTCTAGCTTAATGAATTTTAAGACAGTCTACTTTATCACTTCTATCCAGCACATCTTTCCAGAGCTCAAGTCCTTTAATGTTAAAGAAACATCAAAAGAAAGAAGTCATGAATCTGAATCGCTCTTCCTGCACTTAGAATGAGTTCTTAGATCCTGTCCTCACATTCTAAGTAACACCACTCAAGACACAACTAGTCAATGGAGGTTTGGACATTTAATTCATGAACACTTGATAATGAATTAATACTGCATGGTTATCAATTCACAAATGTCACAGAGACATAAAAACACATCACCACAGAGATACTGGAAACAGCTTTGTTGAGTATTGGCAAGGAAAGACTTTTGACTGGCAGACTTCCAGACTGTGCTGGCAAAGAGAGCATCCAAAGGTATTTTGTTATATGTCTTTATTCCTAAAAATTTAGATAGCAACATCATAAACAGATATTTTCAATTCCTTCAAGTAGCCACTCAGATTTTATTCCTATGAAGGCTTCTGGGAAAAGCCACATTAATTATCCAAAGACTTAACATAAAAAACACTGAAAGCACAGGATGTTGAGGGGATATAATTATATTATTCCAATTTTCTTGGGAAACTGAAAGAATGAAAGACCACAATGCTTTAATGAACACAGCATTTGCCAATTGCATTCAGATCTGAGTCAGCACACTGTAGATATTCTCAGAGGCTTCTATTGCTTATGCCACCACTTTATGCTTTTGTCATTGTCACTAATGTCATCCCTGTTAAGTTCCGCGCATGAGAGCAAGTGCACACTAACAAGGCCACACACTAGAGTCTATTTAAGAGAAGAGTCCCAGGCGGGTAAAGAAACAGAGGAGCAAGAAAGAAGTCAGGGGACAGAGAAGAAAAGGACCGGAGCACATGCTCGCAGTCGCTTTTAAGGGAAGGGGCATGCACAGGTATGCGTCATGGGTCCAGGGAGGATTCCTGTATTTGTGAATATCAGAAAGTAGCTGTTGCAATTTTCTGTATGCAGTGCAGCTGGGTTTATGCAGCCACGCACCTGGGCATGCCCCAGTACAAGGTGCATCCCATCTGAGCTGAGTAGGCTCAGCTATGTGGAATGCCAGGAATTCTTACAATCCCACCTCATACTTTCCATATATCTAAATGATATTAACCAATCAAAAACCAGATTACATTTTCAGAATTGTACCCATGTTTTTGTGTTCATAGTAACTTCTCCATAAAATAAAAATAAATAAATACATAAAAATAATCTAAGAAAATTTGTTGCTGTTAGTTTAAACACTTACTTCTATCTCCTATTAAAAAATATTAACACTTAATGCTGGAACATTGAATTAACCATTTCCTCAAAGGATATAATATTTTGTTTCTCACAGAGACTTCAACAACTAGATCTTGAATTTAACTGAAGTATTTTGTTTTGCTAATTTCCTGTATTTGTGAATATCAGAAAGTAGCTGTTGCAATTTTTATGATCATATCGTTTTAGCAAATTCTTCTATCATGCACTTGAGTAATACTCTACTGTGGGGATTCTAAGATTTATGCAATCGATATATATATATATATGTATATATACATATATTTCTCCAATGGGACCATATATCTTCATTAGAATGTAAATTGACTTACATGTTTTATCTAAATCTCCAAAGAGTAGATCATCATCTACTCATACTTTTAAAAATCTGGATTCTTTGCAAAGAAAGTGAGATGTCATACAGAAAAAAATTTCCTCAGGAAACACACATATGAACGAGTAATTTCCACTGAGCTGTGACTTGGAAAAAAGTAAGAATTAAGAAATAGTAAAAGAAAAAGAGTGTTTATCAAAGAACTTATCATGAACTTTCACTCTCTTAAATATTACAGTAATAGAAACATTTATTGGAACTAAGAATAAACTTTTGATATATTCACTTATGTAGTTCTCTGAGCCACTGGACATTAAATTCATTCTGAAAATGAATTATTTTATCTAGGCATGTCAAACTGCCTATCAGCTTGTCATACATAAATTCAGAATTGTCAAGTTTGATGAGAAAAACACCTGCTAAAAAGAAGAACAAGAGATAAAAATCATGGAGTAACAGTTAAATTGAAAATGAAGTCCTTAGGAAATTTTCTATGTGGCATGTTGGATGCCCATCTTAATTTTTTACCCCCAACTAAGCATAAGATGTTGCCTGTCTTTTTCATATTATATTGAATATTGGAGACCAGACTACTTGTAGACCAAGCTAATCTTGAACTTGAACAAAACTTCACCTCTCTCTGTCTACTAAATACTGAGATTAAAACGCTCAGCTTCTTTTCTATCTTCCATTTGAATGAATTTGAGCCTTGAACTGATCCCATCCCTATCCTATAGAATGAAATACAATGGAACATAGCACTTTTTCTACATGCAGCTACTTACTCTGCTCTTTGTTAGAAACCCACACATTTTCTCTGACTCAATTAAAACCATTCGTGTTCCTTAGTATTTTCTTAAGATCTACTATATTGTAATTTTACTATTTACTTGACACAGATGTAAATAATACATAGGTGTGTACATATTTATTTCTCTATAAATTCATAATAAAGAATTTTAGTTTAACTGTCACTGAGATTTGATTTAAGAAATTATTTTCATTGGAATCAAGCATTAAAGTATGCATGAAATTGAGAAATAAATGGCTTCTATCATTTTCATGTCAGAGATAATTAATGGACTATGAACTATGATCAAGAAGTATTAGTTAGAGTGTTGGTTTAAATGAGAATGACTTATAAAGATGAATACATTGGATTACTTGGTCCTCAGTGATTGGAACTGTTTGGGAAGGCTTAGGGATTATGGTCTTGTTAAAGGAGATATGTCACTGAGGGTGGGATTTAAAGATTCAAAAACTCACACTATTTTTAGTTTCTTGTTCTCCTTGCCTCATGTTTGTGGATCAAGCACTCAGCTGCTGCTCTAGCACCAGGCCTGCCTGCTTGCTACTGTGTCCCCTGTCATGACTGCCATAAACTCTAACTCTCTGAAATTGGAAGCCCTCTTAAACTCTTCTATAAATAGGCCTGATCATGGTGTTTTGTCACAATAATAGACAAGGAACAATAATAGATAAGTATGTTTCTCATAATAAACTGCTTGATCAACTACTAATTTATTTTCTCTACAAGGGAAATATTAGTCTTAGAAACTGTTATTTTAAAATAAAACTTATTTTATTCAGCATGGGGGGAGGGAAAAGGGGTGAAAGAACAGCATTATGGAGTCAACTCTTTCTTACTTTCATATGGTTCCCTAAATTTGCAATCATGCATTGTATGGTCAACCTTGCAGAACTTTTGACAAGTTAACAGAACCATTGAAATACAACCTTTGATTTCCTAGAACAATCAATGTTGGGCAGTTAGGGCTGAGGAATCCCCTGTGCTTAAGAAACCAGCATTATTGAGGTAAAGCCTTCTGAGTAGTATTTCCTAGCAGTCAGCACAAAAAAGCTGTGTTCTAGAAGTGGCCAAGAGTGTACCTTGGCTAGTTGGTACTGGTTTTGAAAATAACAGGGGGTTGTGGAGTGCACTTGAGGCTTGGCACTGTGTAGCAGAATTACAGTTGGCGAAGAAAGCCAGGAGATGTAAAAATTCTATCCAATTGTATGGAGATATCATAACCATGGGATGACATCCAAGAACAGTAGCAAAGCTGTGTGTGCTATAGAAGGCAGAGCCAAAGAAGTGACATTGGCCCTTTGGAGGCAACCAAAAGGTTGTAAGTAAATCCAGATTTTAGATACTGAGATATTTTGATAGGTGGAGTTTGATTTTTGCTTTGTTCAGATAGTGGCTGTGCCCTGGTTCCTCCTTCTTAAAGTAAAAACTTATTTAACTTATTTTATAGGATCCCAGAATTTAAAGAATTTAGATTTTAAGAGACTCAATATTTAAAATTTGAAATGTTAATATTTTAATGTTGATAATGTGTTATATTACAGATGAACATGACAGGAGAAATTATGACTTGATGATGTGTCCATGTGTCAAGGTGACAAGGGGTGAATTGTACTGCCTAGTATTATATCAACAAGATATAAGCTAGAGTCATCTGAAAGAATGGAACCTCAATTGAGAAAATGCCTCATAAAATCTGGCTGTAGATCATTTTCATAATTAGTAATGGGGTTGGGTTCAGGCCATTATAGTTGGTGTAATCCCTGAGCTGGTGGCCCTGGGTTCTATAAGACAGCATGCTGAGTAACTACAAGGAGCAAGCCAGTAGGTAGCTACAGTCCTCTTTGTATCTGCCTCCAGGTTCCTGCTTTAAGTTCCTGTCCTCACTTCCTTTAGTGATGATCTAGGGTGAGAGGGTAAATCAAAACAACCTTTCCTCCCAACTTGGTTGTGATCACAGTGCTTCATCACAGCAACCATAATTCTAACTAGGACACATAGTAAGAAAACATGAAAATATACGGCACAGGCCTTATTTCTTTTATTGTTAATACCCAATCATGGATTTATTGGAGCCTTAACACAAAAACTGATGTCAACGTTTGAAAGAAATACAAGTGTGCTTTTAAGCAGATTTTCACTACCCTGCAGTGGGATTCCTCACCAAGACAGAGAATCTGACCCAGCTACTTCGCTCCCTTTTCTGTTGATTAAAGCCACTGAGATGGCTAGGGTCTCTTCACTGTCCTGGCCCATACTCTGTGGTAGATTTTTTTTAAATCCTAGATTTGATGAATTCTAAAAACAAAACAGTGGGAAAAGTTGTCTTCTGAAGCGATCAATAGAAACTAGAAATAAGATAATGTACATTTACATAGAAGAGAATTTGGCAGTTTCAAGATATATGCATCTTACCAAAAATCTTCATTAAAGATAAAATTTTTAAATTATGGATGAGAATTTAGCTCAGTAGTTACAGTATTTTTCTGGTATTTATAAAATCCTGGGTTGGGCTTCTAGCACCAAAAAAAACTGCTAAGAATTTGCCTCTTTTCATTGACTTTATCATTTAAAAAATGTTCTCCCTCCTTCTGAATCTGAGAGTAATACATTATTTAAATTTTGCTACCTAGGCAATACTGATATATTTCCATAGATGTTTGTTTCATATAGACACATTTTAACTCATATAACCTACATTTGCTGTTTAATTTTATTTAAAATGTCAGCCATTCTGTGATTACCTGGTTTAAACTTGGCTACATGACTGTTTCACAGAGAGAAGCTGGTTGTCACTTCCTATGGAAAATAAATCAGTATTGATCAGTTATTCTAATTGTATGTTTCTAAGACCTATGTGTAGGATTCAGTGGCTGTAAGTAGATGAGGCTATAGTTACTAATTTTTATAAAGTTGTGTAAAACTTACAGTATCTCTCAAATGATACTAAACACTAACTTGATATTATAAACCAATAAATATTTAAAGTTAAACATTACATCACAACATCTTAAAGGCCTTGATACAAGTTTGCATTATAAACAGTACAGAATAGTGGGAAATATTCTTCTCCTTCCCTCTGGAAAAATAACCAACACAGAAGGTGGTATTTGAATATGAGCAAATGAGCTAATAGTAATGAATAAATAGTATGAACCTGAATAATCTGCTTGCCTCATTCACATTTCTTTCATATGCTTATATTATGTCAACCTTGTAGCTATAAAGGAACAAAAGACAGTCATATCTGCAAAACTCTGGGAAATGGCAGGGCCTTCACATTGTACAGGGAGAGAAGAAACTCTCACAATTCAGGGACAGGAAGCTATGATTTACATGAATATGGCAAAGAGACCTATAAAGAAACACGACTTCTATGGCAGAAAAATTACATTGGCTTTACTCCAAGACACCAGGCACATCCCTGGAAAATCTGATGTGCCAGAATATAACAGTATGTACTGTTCCCAGAGCCAGAATCTGTGCAGAATTTGGCTTTCTACTTTTGTTTGGAACATGGAACTATTTTTCTCACATCCTACCAGGGTTCCATTTATGTTTAGCACCTGCATGCAACCATAGGAGTTTGAGAACAAAATTTTTATACAAATATGAACTACTTGACAATAGCATTATTTTGCAACTAAAAGGTATTCATTTTCATAATTTCTATATTCTACCATCTAGCAATCATGAGGATCAAAGTGTTAGACTCACTCAATTGTAATAGCTCTATTTTTAAATTAGTTTCTACAAATTCCATCATTGTATAAAGAAATAAATTGTTCATCAGGGCAATATACAAGGATAAAATTGGATGAATAAGCCAAAGCTAATCCATGATATATAAGCAGGGTTAGAACTCATGCGCTGAATAATACATTAGCTCTATGATTTTCAAATTTTGTAGAATTTGGTAAGTTATATAATTTAATAACTATGCAAAGCCTCATCTTAAAAATGAATACAAATAAAGATTGAAGTTTTTGTCTTATGAATTTCTTTCCTTTTTGCTATTTTTTTGAGACAAGGTTTCATTGTGTAGCCCTACTGTCCTGAAACTAACTCACTCTGTAGACCAGGCTTGTCTCAACCTCACAGAGATATGCCTGTCTCTGCCATACATTCCTGGAGAGGAGTTCTAGATGTGCATAATAGAAAAGGATCATAGGTTAAGTAGTATCCCTTCAAAATCCACATGCTAAAATCCCTTAATACTTCAAATGGTATTTGTACTAAGTTCTTTAAAGAAACCAGTAAGTTAAAAAGAGAGTATTAGCATGGAATTCAGTTTAGCCTAAATAATAATAATGATGATGATAATAATAGTAATAATAATTTTCTTGGCATGGTGACACTTTTAATCTCAGTACTCAGGAGGCAGTGGTAGGCAGATCTCTGTGAGTTCAAGGCCACCGTGGTCTACAGAATGAGTCCCAGGAGAGCCAAGGCTGTTACACAGAGAAAATATAAATAATAAACATAGCATAATTATAATAAGTTGAAAGTCATCAAAGATGGCCAAGCTAAAGAAAACACAATGTGGAGACACATGCAAACAGTCTCTCTCTTTATGCCAAGGACAGATGGACCCACTAGTACTTTAATCATAAACTTTCATGTTCCAGACCTGACAAAATAAATTTCTGTAGTTCAAGCCATGGTATATGGTATATTATAATATTCCTGGGAAATTAAAACAGAAAATAAACATCTAAGCTAGCTAGAGAAAAATAGTACTCTTCTAAGCTTCACTGCTCCTAATAATCTCTTACTTAAATTTTTTTCATGGAGAAAACTTTTTAACTTTAATTTACATGGCCAGACAAGACTGTATTGATAGTAATTGAGAGAGTGATGGGGCCAGGGTATGATATGGGGGCTTTGGGGACTTTGCTGAGCCCTCTAGTCTTTCATGAGTTGTAATACATATCTGTTATAAGCTTCACAGCAAAGCAGCTGCCTTTGAGTAACCCATACTCTTATTCTCACTAAGGTCCACTACACTAAACTAGGCTCTGTTTTCTGGATCTGTCACAGTTGCCTCCTGTGTGGTTGTGGTAACTTGAATGCAATTGGTACCCAAAATGTCATAGGAAATGGCACTATTAGGTGTGGCATTTTTGGAATGGGTATGGCCTTGCTGGAGGAAGTGTGTCACTGTGTTTTGGGCTTTGAGGTTTCCTATGCTCAGGATACCATTCAGTGTCTCAGTTGACTTCCAGTTACCTTCAAGATATAAGACTCCCAGCTCCAGAACCATATCTGCCTGCACATTCCTAGGTCACAGGGATAATAGACTGAACCTCTGAAATTATAGTTAAGTCATTTAATTAAATATTTCTTATAAAAGTTATTGTAGCTTTGGTATCTCTTGACAGCAATAAAAACCCAAACTGAGACAGAGTTGGTACCAGGGACTTGGGCATTGCTGTATTAGGTCTAATTATGTGTTTTCTTGGAGGAATTTGGTATTTTCGGTTTGGAAAGCAGTGGCATGCTTTAAGTACAGCTTAATGAGGCATATGAGTAGGAGCATGGAAGACAGTGGTGCTAAGTGTTAAACTAATAGGGGGCATATTTAAAGTTTTAAGTAAGATGCTTTTGTACCTCTATTTACTCATTTTTAAAATGCACATTATGCCTATCCTGTGTCCATTTAAAATGAATAAATGTCTACTTTGTTCAGCTGTTGTAATTAAATGTGATAATAAATTTAATACATCTGTTATTGATGGTAATGAACAATGATCTTAGCAATATTATTTATGTATTTTAAAGACTTTAAAGATTTCTGTCCTTCTGTCCATTAGCATGCCTATTTTATAAATAGTTGTGTTGTGCAAAAATCTTGGGTCAACAGAAGGAATTTGATCTGTGAAATTATAACATGGCAGCCTATCCCATGTTCCTTATCTACACTTCCTCACGGAGGCTGCAAGGGGAAGTTTCCTTCCTTAATAACTGTCTCTGGTGCTTTTGAACTACTGTGATAAAGCACCGTGACCCAGACAATTTATAAAAGAAGTGGTTTATTTGGGGCTTGCCGTTCCACAGAGCTAAGAGCCCATTGGTGTTTTAGGAGAATTGCAGCACATACTAGGCACTGAGGCATGAACAGCTGCAAGCTCTCATCTTGAAGCCTGAACAGGAAGCACAGAGAACAAACTCAAAACCGGAAGTGTTCAAGCTCTCAATGTCCACGTGCAGTGCTTCTTTCCTCCAGCATGTCACAAATGTACAAATGGGGCTGGCAACTATGCATCAGGTATTGAGATGCCAGAGAGTATCATTTGAACTAACATCTAAATATCTAATAATATCTAAGGGTTATAATTTACTAGAGAAAATGTGTCCAATGAAGAAATTTGGGTGCAAATAAAGTTAGACACAAAAGAAGGCATTGTTCTAGTTTGGTAAAATTTTGACATTTTGAACATATTTGAGACATAGTTTTTTTTTTAAATTTTGACTTATATTTTATAGTGGTATTTGTATGCATATTTTATAGTTATGGTGGTATTTATATACATGTGAATGTGTTTGTATGTGCTTATGGAAGCCAAAGGTTGATGCAGATGTCTTCCTCTGGCACTCTTCACTTTACGGGAACTCAGAGCTCTCTTTACAGTTACTTTCCTGACAGGTAAACCCCTGGCTCCTGTGTCCCCTCTTCCCACAGGGCTGTACAGAACTCCTCCATACTGTGCTTTTCATGGATGTTAGGATCAAAACTCAGATCTTGTACTATGTGGAAAAACTTTACCAACCTCCCAAATCCAGCATAAATTTTTAATAAATTACTTTTTTCTTTTATTTCTCAGTCTCAGACATTGCTCTAAAGACATTTTGTATATTATGTCATCTAATTTTCATCATAATTGTATTAAATATATGTGATTTGTACATAAGAAAACTGAGCTACAAAGGAATTCAATTACATACTCAAGCTTACACAACTAGAGAATGCAGTTGGGATTCAAATCTTTGTACCCTTCAACCAGTGTGTGTGTTTTATCTGTTCTATATACTACTGCACAGAACTTTATTGAGAAAATAAAAATAACTTCTTCAAACTCATACATAAACTTTTTATATGAAAGATATTACTGTACAGTTCTTTATTAAAGGAAATTAATGTATTTATTTGTTTAAGCATTAGATAAATACAAATGCATCATAATGCATGACTAAAAGCAAGTTCTCTGCCCTTAGGTTCATATCCCAAATTCCAATGAGCTGAATTACTGGGGACCATTTTCAAGGAATTATAAACATGGGTACTGAGATAAGAAACTCAGTTTACATGCCAAAAATGTGATTATTTAGTCTTCCTAGGGCATATAGGTTCATTTGAAATATTAGAATCCTTATTCAAAGGTAACACTGAGATTAGATTGGAAAATTCCCTGATTCTGAATACTAATTACTCAAGTATGACTTTGTTTTTAGAATTATTTATTTTTATTCTATGTGTAGGAGTGTTCTCTTACATATATTTGTACCATGTATGTTCCTTGTGCCTATGGAGGCCAGAAGAGTATCTCAGATATCTTGAAACTAAAGAAATAGATAGTTGTGAATTCCTATATGTACACTGAGAACCAAACTTGGATCCTTTCAGGGAGAAACAAGTGCTCTTAACCATTGAGCCATCTCTTCAGTCCCAAATATGTCTCTTTTTATGAGGTTTAAAGTAGGTTGTTGAACAAGATACTCAGTTAGTATGCATTCTAGGTAGAAAATGTGGGAGAATGGAGGAGGGGTCAATATATGCTACAGTACGTTTATCATGTTTCCAAGTTAGCCAGTAAGGTCTGTAATAGGTGAGTAGCAATAGCTGGGCAAAAATAGGAAATAAGGCTTCAGCAAAAGAATAATCAAATACTGTCACTTGTTTAGAGATGGAGAAAAGTAAAGATAAAATTAAAAGATTAAGGTCCTTTGATTCATCCAAGTACTATCAAGAGTAAATGACAAGACATGCCCCTGGGTTTTTTTTTTTTCCTTCTTTATTTTGTATTTATCAAAAAACACACAGTAAAAAAAAGAATTTAAAATGTGGAAGGGTTAACAATAACTATACAGAGGATAAGAATCATAAGCATGGCTTATCAAGGGTGGAAATACAAATAAGATTGCTACTCCTATATTTTCTTTGTGTTCATCTTTCCCTCTGAATTTTTTTTTCCATCCCTGTATATCCTTATTCAAGTTCTTTTCCCCCTCCCAACACATCTGGTCATTTTTTCCTCTGCAACTCCCCATCCCCTCCCTGGGCAGGGAGCAGACAGTCCTATGGTCCCCCTGACCCAATAATGCTTAGATCAGTCTCCACTTCTGGCCAAATCCAGTTCTTTCCCTCCTCCCTCAAGAGTGAGTCAGGTGTTCCTCTAGGTGGAGTGGGATCCAAAG
>PVIH01011176.1:0-26514 GCA_004025045.1 Sigmodon hispidus | reverse complement strand
TCATCCATTTGCCTGTGAATTTTAGGATATTATTTTTCCTTACTGCTGCGTAGTATTCCATTGTGTAGATGTACCACAGTTTGTTAATCCATTTAAAGAAAGAGGATAATTTCCATTTATAAAACATTGTAGCTGGCAGGTGAAATGACTCAGCAGGTATTACAAGCACAAGCATCAAGACCTCACTTTGGTAGGGCCCACATGGTGGAGGAAGTCTAACTACTAGAGTGCATCCTCATGTGTACTAAGGCATGGGACCTCCACCCCAAACAAAAACCTAAAAATAAACATTTAAAGGATTATAAAATATTACACTTTGTGTTCTATCCACACAGTATATTTCAGCTTTGTCAATTTGGGAAAAACAGACAGTTAATATAAATGTCTTAAACTACTAGACACCAAAGAGAAGTACCTTTGAATTATACATATGTAAATTCAACATTATTTGATTTTATTTGATGCAAGTCAACACATGAGAAGATTGTTCCTCCAGGCAAACCACTTGCTGTTGACACAAACTGGTACTTGACAGAGGATTAAAGGAAAAAATGGAGCAGAAGGAATATTAAAATGTAAACAGTGTCCAAGCCTTGTTGCTCATGCCTTTCACTCCCTGTCTTACAAATTGGGAGTTTAATGCTATTTTAAGAGTTTTTTGTTTTGTTTTAAGTGCTACTGGATCTTAACTGTTTCTAGAAGCACACTACTCTGAGATCAGACTCTCAAGGTTTATATTTGTAAAAATAAGGAAGTTCAGCTAATTTTGAAATGGTTTTTCAAATTAAAAAAATGGTTTTCAAATACCAACATCAATTCTGTGAGCTTTTATTTGCTTTTAAGAATTTCAGAAATGTGAGACTTTTACAGTCATTGAAGAGGTTTCTCCATGTCTCAGGCAGATCTTCCAAGGACCCAGGGCTTTGGCTTTGCTCTGCTTTATGGGTTGATACATGGCTATAGAAGTTGTCATATTCTCTCGTGCACAACACTCTTCAAATTTCCAATGAGGACTCTGCAGTGAGCAGACCAGTTAAGTGTGGACTTAAAAAACTCATGGACTACTCTGAGAGCTGAATGAAGTCTTACAGATTCATCTATGTTAAAGGACAAATGTCACGTCAAGTATTTACAAAAGTTGTATGTTGGGTTTGAGGAGACGGAAGGGTACTGTTGTTTTAAAAAGGAGTGAACCTCTCTTCCTGGAACTCACTATGTAGCCAAAGATAACTTCGACCTCCTGATCTTTCTGCTTCTCTCTCTCAAGTGTCAGAATTGCAGGTGTGTCTAAACATTCAGTTTTATGCAGGCCTGGAGGTCAAACCCAGAGTTTGATGTCCATGCCCTAGCATTCTACCAAATGAGCTATATCCCCAGCCAACAGTGTATGTGCTAATTACTGATAGCAACAAAAACAAGAAAGACAAATTGAAAAAAGCTGTTAGCTTCCCATGAAAGGATTGGTGAATGGGAATATGGAGAACAGCACAGAATCTGATAAAGCCATTGAAGTATACATGTAAAAGTATAGTTAAAGCACAGAAGAATGACCCTGGTTATGGCATTTTTGGTGCCTGGGTCTAGTCAAGCTCATAGTTAAACAGAACTAAGGCTTGCATGTCTATAATGCTCCAGTAGTATGAATGTGAAACTATGTTCACTCACTTACCTATTCTTTCCATAGACATAAAACCTTGTATTTCCAGGTAAAAGCAGACAATGTAACAAAACTGTAACCTTGAGAAATTTCAGGATTGGTTGTTTCCTAGTTTTTATGGATTTGGGCTAGCTGTTTATTCTTCCAAGCCCAATTTCCTCACCTGTAAATATAGTTATTGTAAGTGTCCCATAAGTTTACTATGAGTAAGATAAGCACTTCATGAAGTAACTTTCTATGGCATGCCCATGAGAAGTGCTATCTTGTTAATAGTGGTTATGTTAATATTACTCCCCTTATTACATCAGCATAATCTTTAAGATAATGGATCTATACTGTGTGATTCTGTATATCAAGCTTGCATTTCAAAGCTATCCAGCACACACATATAATATATTGTTGACATATTCCAAAAATCTGATAAACTTAAATTGCCATTATATGAAATTTATGAGAAAACATAGCCCAAAGCAGATATGTCACTAAATTATACTTTGAAATTCGAAAGGAGAAATATGGGAAACAAAGCAAAATAAATGTTTTTGTTCACGCTGTGCTCCTGAACCTGCTGGGCTGTTTTTGTGTCAGCCTGACACAAACTGACGTCACCAGAGAGGAAGAAACCTCAACTAAGAAAATACCTCCATAAGATCTGGCTATAGGCAAGCTGAGAAAACCATATGGAGGGAAGCAAGCACCCCTCCATAGGCTGTGCATCAGCTGCTGGCTCCATGTTCCTACCATGCCTGAATTCCTGTCCTGATTAACTTTGATGATGAACTGCAGTTTGTAATGTAAGCTGAAAAACTCCAGACAAGATTGCTTTGTTCATGTTGTTTTATCACAGCAAAAGTAACCCTAAGACTTTGAACTGAGATACTGATGGTGATCAGTTCTGAGCAGGAAAGCGTCAAGGTTGATAAAGACACTCATCCATATCATGTTTAACATGGGACTTAACACAGAACTGTCCATGGTTTAAAATTCTCATAAGTTCACCAAAAATTGTTTTGTTTTTTTTTTTTTTGCTGTTTAAAGAATATACCTAATACTTTAGTTGTAAAAAGAGTGACAGACCATATGGTGATGTTTCAGCCAGGAGACAGGTGACTTGAAGTGCTCAAAAAGGCTGATGATTACATATATTAGAAAAAAATCATAAAACATTAAAGTAACATTTTTGTTTAGGTAATTTTTTCCAAAATTAGCATTCTCCTCCTTCTGACAAATTTACATATCAAAAGAATGTAGTAGGAGCACATACATGGATATGTTTTATGCTTTCATTCATCATATGTAATACTGCACTCTCATTCACTTGGAAAGGTGAGAATCTACAGGGCTCAAATGTCCATTCTGTTTCTATGAAGAATAGAAAGAATCTAGTGGTCTAATTTGGAAAACCAAGAGCTACCCACCAGACAGCAGACAGGTTCTCTTGTGAGTGCAGCTGAGTGTCCTGGGTACAACTCTTCCTCTTTAAATTCCAGCAGTGATTTGTGAGAACAGAAGGTGTGGCCTCACAATCAGAGAGACAAGGGCTCAGAACTTTGTTCTCTCTACACAGTGACACACTTCCTCAACAAGCCCACACCTCTTAATAGTGTCACTCTCTTTAGAGAATTTTCTTTCAAACCACCACACCAACCATGTGCCGACATTATTCTGTACACTGGAGATACAACTATGCTCATATTAACTGAAAGTGTCCCTTAGAGGCGACTTGACCATCTCAGAGAGTGAGGGAGAGAGAGTAAAGCATGAAAGACAAAGTAGAAGAGAGTTTTGCAGGAAAATTGAACCATGTGGGTGTTCTGGATGCCCTGATAAGAGGTGAACAAGAGAGTAGCATGAGGGCAGTAGAGCAGTGATCTTAAGAAAGAAGAGAGAGACACAAAACTGGCAAATATGCAGAGGAAGGTGCTTCAGAATGAAGGAAAGTGAGCCCCAAGAGCCTGGACTGGGATGGGTGGGGTCACTCATTTTAAAGGGCTTATGTGGACTCTAGCATTTACAAGGGGTTGGCTATACTACAAAGAAAATCTGCTTAAATGCCTGACTCTGTTCCTATCTTAAGAAGAGATCATGCTAAAGGCCTGGGGAGGGGGGATGACAGATGAGTTAATAAAATCTACAGTGTTTTAGAGAAGAGATAATAGGGTCCCTAATTATCTCTTTTGTAAAGTTATTGAAATTCCGGCCCATTGATTTTCTGCTCTTGCATATTTGTCTTACTAAACCCCTTTGAAAAAAGAGGCCAGCAGCCTTTTAGTGTATGATATCCACGTTTTACAAAATAACAACACACTGAACTGCTTATGGTGGAGGGTAGCACACTCCTGCATTCCTAGCACTTGGGAGGTATTATGATTTAGTAGAATCTGGAATTTAAGAATAGCCTGGGGTACATAGCAAGTTCAAATCAGCATGGGCAACATGAGACACATATACAAATGTGTGTGTGTGTGTGTGTGTGTGTGTGTGTGTGTGTGTGTGTGTGTGTGTTATGAGCACATACCCCAGTTGCAGGGGAGAAACAATCACTCTTAAGTCAAGCTTGGTACAACACTCACTTATTTACATAATTAAGGTTAGTAGAAAGGTATAGGAATTCTCCTGTTCTCCTCACAGAGACAGTGGTATCTTTCTCCATGCGTAGGTCCAGGCCCACAACATCTGTTCCTCCGTATCCAGGCTTAGCCTCCTAGGTCAGCCTCATCTACAGTGAGGACAGGATCTCAAGTCTCTAATCTCAAGTCTGTCAGCACATTCAGCCAGTGGAGAAGTCTGATGAGATGTTTACCATAGTTGAGGCTTCACTTTTGTATACAGGTTTCTTTCCCTATCACTCTATGCACTCTGAGCCTGAATGCATCATTCATTGCTTATCACTATTGGCATATTTATGTCTTATCCCCACTATGCTTCTACTATGCCTGTCACTCCTGACTAGGGTTGTTTACCCTCGGTCTTACAGTGTGTGTGTGTGTGTGTGTGTGTGTGTGTGTGTGTGTGTGCATCTCTCACACAGAAATATACATAATTCTCAATAAAATTTTAATTGAAACACAAATTATAATTGGTATTTAATGAATATCAGATATTGGGAAAACAGACCAATCTCACCCACCTTCTCAAGGTAAAAGTTATTTTCAAAAGTCTTCAGTCTGACTTGTCACTTCTACAGCATAAAACAGTATCTGCCTATGCCTGCCTTAAATAACATCCCTGCCCAGTTGTTTCACTCTGGGTTCAACTCTGCATCAAATCCTAGAGTTAGGATTAAAGGTATGAGCTTCTACTATTTGATTGTTGTTAGGTCTTGAACTCACAGAAACATAGAAAGATCTCTGTCTCTGGTGTTATGGGATTAAAGGTATAAATCAACACTCAGTCTTTCTTGTGCTTGTGCATGTGTTACCACACTCTGATCCTCCTGGCCTGACTGTGGGTGAATCTGTTCTCTGATATTCCAGACTGATTTTATTAAATATAAAATATATCATCACATTTAATGAATAAGTAAGTCTAATACACACTTTTCTATCATAGAAAACTGAACCTAAAAGAAATCCAAATATCTTGTACATTTAAACAGAAATTTCCACATAAATGTCAACCTGATCATTGGATCATTCAGAGGAGTGAGAAGGAACCTATAGCTTGGGGATGTTGGTCCTCAAGCTATCTAATAAAATTGTAAAAGAGATCTGTTGGGTCTGTGAGCCAGTCCAACATGTGACCACTGAAACCCCTGGCTAGGGTACACAATGAAAGATCTAAGTCATGGGTAGGAAACATTTTAAGCAGCATTAACAAGCCAAGCTCCACTTTATATTATTAAAGTGAAGTCTGAGAAGTGTCTAAGTGAGGAAAATACATCAGTTCAAGCTTTTAAGGAAACATTAGAACATGGAACCAATTCTATGAATCAGGGTGGGTTTTAATGGCCTCAATTTTGGCTGAACCACAGAAAAAACATTGATACATGTATTGGATTATTTTTGTTTTACTTCGGTTTTGTTGTTACTTTTATTTACTATTTGTTAGAACAGACTGGTCTCCAACTTCCTATGTGGCAGAGGATAACCTTAAGCCCTTGATCTCCCTGCTGTCCTGCCCAAGTGCTGAGATTACAGGAGTACGCCACAGTACAAGCAAGTGCAATGGTTTGACATTGCTGATATAACCCTTTCTACAAGCTTGAAGGTTGAAACAACACAAATGTATTACCTTACTTCTGAAGCCAGAAGTCTGACACAGATCCCAATGCAATCTTCATGCTGGCAGGTTGCTTTTCTTCCTAGAGGCTCCAAGAAACAGCCATTCCCTTGTCTTTCCCAACTCCAGGGACTGGCTGTTTTCCTTGACTCTTAACTCACAAGCCAGCAAAGGCAGGTTGAGTGCTTCTCACACTGACCTCCATGTCTGTCTGGCTCTTCCACTCTATTTAAAGGCTCTTCATTTTTCTTAGGCATATACAAGATATTTGAGACTGTCTCCCTATTATGAAGCTATATTATTAGCCATATTAATGCCCTTTTTGGCCTGAAAAGTAGCATATTTACACACCACAGAAACAGGGACATAGACACATGGGGGAACACATTGTACTTCTTATCTCTGTTTTTATGAGCATATCATTGAAAAGACATTTAAATAAACTTGGTATTTATTGAAAAACAAAAACAAAAATGAAATAAACAAGATAAAATTTCAATATTAAAATTTATTAAGATTAATATTTCATATATATCTATACAAATAAGCAAAATATAAGATGTTTGTTCAGTCTTCATATTTTGTAGATAATATGTAGTAATATTTATAAAGCTTTACTAGCTTTTAATGTCATTTGTGAATAACTTGCTTTAATTAAAATGATCTAAACTAAATCTATATATACACAATACAGACAGAAATATTGGTAAATAGTTTTTAATCAAATGCATTAAGTATACAATGTTTTTAACCTATCAGTAACAGATGATTGTCAAGCATCCTTTCTCTAAAACAATACAAATTAAAAGATTTTCAAATCTCTACATAATTTTAGTCTAAAATTCTACTTCTACAAAATATAAATGTAGAAAACAAATATAGATCATAGAAGAATTATGATATATGATTGAATCATATACATTCATTAAATTATCTTTTACTATGATAAAATAATATACAAGTGAAATGTGTCTGCTGAAAAAGCACCATGATTTCAATTACATTATAATAATCACATATCAAAAACATTGAAATAAAATATTTACAATCATTTCTTAAGAGTGGTAACTATTTCTTCTTTATCTTATTTTTCTAATTTTCACAGGAACATAACTTTTAGTTTCATAAATTCACATTTTTAGAAACAATCTATGTATCTGAATTTATGAAATCTTTGCCAATTTCTTCTGCTTCTACTCCTAATCAAGCATTAAAAATCAAAACTAAAACTTATTAATCAATAAATTGAGCAAAGAAAACAAGAAGGTATATATGTGAGTGTATGCATGTGTGCATGCATGCATGTGTTGTTGTTTTATTAATTCATTACCTAGATCCCTCCAGTTACCATGTACATATAATCTCTTCAATTTCTAATTCTTTATGTAAGCTCTTAACAGACTCTAGGGTCCACTGGTTCTCAAACTTACCCTCTTGTTAGGATGCAGACAACAACATATTAAGCATTAAACAAATAAATAAATAAAATAATACTTCAATCATTTTAGCCCCCACTCCCAACTCCTGACTGCTCCAGGTGAATCACTCTACCCAGCAAGTCTCCTACCCACTTCCTTGTCTTCTTCTTATGTGTGAATCACTGAATTTCCTGGGGTTTTTCTGCCGCACACGAGAGTCGGAGGTTTTGTACTGGAGTAAGGACAATGTATCAGCAGTCAAACCTCTGAAAAAAATTATATTCCCAACAATAGTTGATCAACAGACAATAGTCCCTCTGGGGAGAATGGGGTCCCATTAGTTAATGTTATCTGTAAGTCATTCTTCCAGCTTTAATATCTGCTGAAATGTACAGTTTCTGTGATATGCAAGTGTGAACCAAGTTGGGAGAATAGACAAAAGAAAAATGCAAGTAAATGCACTTTTATCCATTAAAAAGATAACAAAGCTTTGTTTTCTTCTGCCATGTTTAAATATTAATTTGTTCATATGTGTTTCTATGATATAGGTTTGATAATTCAAAACGGAAGATAGGTCTGGAGATGTGGCTCAGTGTTTAAGAGCTCTTACTACCCTAGAGAAGACCTGGATTTCTGTAATACCAGTTATAGAGGATCTGGTGTCCTCTTCTGATTTCCATAGGCACTGTACTTATGAGGAGCACACACTCAGTGCAGGCAAATACAAGCATATATATTTTAGTACAGCAAGTTCAGAAATCAAATGCACTTTTTGCCCATGGGTCCTTAGTCATTTTTACACACTTTTTAAAGAAGGCATTCTTGTCTTTGTTCATCCAGAATCTCACTTGGGTACATTCTCCTAAAACATGAATCTTCACGGAGTCAATTCAAGGAATCATCTGTAAGATTGGTATGTAGGAAGACTACTTAGAGCAAAGCAACAGACTTGTATCTGTCCTATATTACAATTGTCATTCAGGGCTAACTGTGGAAATAAAGATGAGATAACATGTCCTACACTACAACATTTAAAGCCTTGGTATATTGTGAAAAAGGATAGCAAGGTCAACTTTCTGTCACCTCACTTTGGCCCCAGATAAGTGACAATGTCTCTAAGCAGTCTTGTGAGAGAGAAACTGAGAGACAAAATATTGAATCAAAAGACAAAATGTTAACCCCAGTTCACTAATTAGAATCATTTCTAGGAACCAAAAGTTTGTATTAGGATTGCTGGAAAATATGAACCTTTACTCCCAAAATTTCAAAATCAAATTGAAAAATCAAATATTTGGGGCAAAAAGTAAAAGTTAAGAAAACCTTGGTTGATTTTTATTATAGTAATAAAAACCTAAATTTTCCCCTGAGGTTATAAATTAAATGAGTTAAATTTGCAGTTTAAAGTTTTGGTGGTGATACATGATACAAAAAAACAAAATCTTACAAGGTGTGATAAAGTGTTAAATAACATAAAAAGAATAAAATGGAGGCTGTCATACTATGATAAATAAACTGCATAAAGAACAATAGGTGTGTTTTATATGTGTAAATAAAGCATTATTGTACATACATAAAATGTACATAATATGTCTATACTACATATAGTAAAAACATATGAGATGAAACTAAAGGAGGATCCCATTGATAAAAAGAAAGTAGTTGTGAAGTAATGAGGGATGAATGTGATCAAAGCACATGATGCAAATGTATGAAAATGTTATAACAAAAACCATTACATTATACAATGTTCTTATGCTAATAAAATATATGTGCAGATATCTCAAAAAGAGATGTGAGTTGAAGGCACAACGCTGTGGTATTTGTATATCCCCAAACTGAGAACAACAGGCAGGACTATGAGCCTCAGATCTGATCAACTTAGCAATAGCCTAGCAAGAGACATATGATTGATAGAATGATAGATGATAGAAATATAGGGATAAATAGATAGATAGATGATTGCTAGATAGGTAGGACTATGAGCCTCAGACCTGATCAACTTAGCAAGAGCCTAGCAAGATAGATATATGATGGGCAGATAAATAGAGTGATAGATAGATAGATAGAATGATAGATTATAAATATATTGATAGACAGATGATAGGTAGGTAGATGGATTGATAGAATGATAGATATATAGATAAATGGATGAATGGATAGATGATAGATATATAGAAATATAAATAGATAATAGAATGATACATGATACAAGGATATATAGAATAATAGATGATAGACAGATAAATAGATAAATCAATATGTAGAGGCAAAAAAATCAGTAATAGTATTTTTTGAACTACAACTTCTGAATATGTTGTAAAAAAAGATGCCTCTACATAAAAAAGGAACAGGAATGAAAAGCTTGGGGAAAGAGTCATGGTACTTACTAGTGGCTGGGTTAAATCTTTGGTAAGTCAAAGGACATTGAATTCTTGACATTTGATGAAATCAAAGGAGGCATCACAATAAAATTAACAGATCAAATAAAATTTTATTAATAAACCATGCTACATGATTTATGACCTATAATTAAAAATTAATTTAAAATAATGTTGAAAAATTACATTCCTATAAAAATATTTATCCTTGTATACACAAAGAAGTATCATTCTCATTTTTCAGGCAAGAAGCAATTTTTCTCACAGAAAATAGCTCCTACAATAAACTATAACTAGTTAAGAAGGAGAAGCTAAGCAATCACAGGGTACTCAGTTTCAATGTCCTACTCCTAAAGTGTTGTGGAACATTACTTTAACTATGTAATGGTGTGTTGCATGTGTTTATGCTGCCTTTGTTAGCAATGTAAAGATGTAATTTTTTTTTCTTTTTTGCTGTTTCAAAAAGCTTTATTTTTGCTTGATCCAAGACTTAGGAGGGGCTCCAGGGCGGTTACAAAGCTGCCTAGTGGCTGAGAGGTTCAGGTGAGGGTCTTGAGGCTGGCTGGTGCACAGCAGAGGGAGCCCCTTGGAAGGCAAGGCCTCCTTGTCAAGCTTGAGAGTGAGTCTCTCAAAGAGATACTCTCTCAGAGAGGACTGGGGCACGCCAGTCTCAGCTGGCTGGGGGCTGGTCACCTGCGGAGGTTGGTCAGGTGGTTGCCTATCTTCTTAATGAGCTTCACCTCCTCATCCAGGAAGTGATTTTCCAAGAAGTCACAGAGGTGAGGATCTGTGCAAGCAGAACCCAGGGAATGAAGATTCAAGAGGGCCTGGTTCAGGTTCTTCTCCAGGGCCAAGGCAGCTTCCATGGCCTCCAGGGTTTTACCCCACTCATCTTGAGATGGCTTCTGCACATCCTGGAAGAGTGTGCGGCCCCCGCGCTCGTTCTGCATTTTGAGCAGACCCTCCGCACCCTCCTGCTTCTTGTTGGCCAATTCGCGGAAGAAGTATCCAACACCCTCCAAAGCCACGTCATCCCGATCAAAATAGAAACCCAGAGAGAGGTAGGTCTAGGAGGCCCACATGTGCAAGTTGACCAGGCAGTTCACAGCGGCCTCCACTTCAGAGGAATAGTTCTGGCGAACCTGAGAGGTCATGGCTGATCTGCAAAGGCAGGAGGCGACGGAGGAGGTCCCGGAGGCTGCAGCTGGGAGCTGACAAAGGAGGAGTCCCCGGGTCTGCTCCATCCAAACACTGTTGAAGCAAGACACAGACCCACGGGCTCTCCCAGGCGCTGCTCAAGATGTATTATATTTTTAATACTGCATTTAAGTGTGTGTTTAATTATATGAAGATGTATTGCATTTGTTTCACCTTGCCTGCCTAAGGCACCTGATTGGTCTAATTAAAAGCTAAATGGCCAATAGCAAAGCAGGAAAAGCATAGGCTAGCTAGTGGGCAGAGATAATAAGTGGGAGGAGAAATCTAGGCTTCAGAAAAGTAGGAACAAAAAGAAGCAGTGAGAAAGTGAGAGACACACCCAGGGCCAGAAGCCAGGCAGATACCAGCCACATATTAAAACAACAGGAAAATAAGATGTACAGGAAAAGAAGGGGGGAGAGGCAGGGGAGGAGGGAGGGAAAAAGGAAATCTGTAAATAAAGGGAAACATATTAACGTAAAATTAACATGCTAAAGAGTTGGTGGCCTCCAAAAGAAAGCCTGCTATACAGTAGGAAATTTACTGGTGATTAAGAAACAGATTAAAAGAGCAACTTTATTTATACAAAATAAGGCAAGCTCAATCACAGAATTCCTGGAAGACTGAGCACCAATCCATGTTGCTTCATGCCACCTGACTCAGTCTCTGTCACCATCTAAGAGCTCAAGAGAGAAAGAGCTTACATATGTGTATTCCAGATCCTAAGCCAGCTAAAAGGCCATGCCCAAGGCCAAGGTGGAAGGATATGTGTTCCCCATTACATCTCCCCTTTTGTTTAGATAAGTAAATTCTAAACCTAAGTAAAAAGAAAACTATATACAATAAGAAAGATTATCAAGTATTGTCCAAGAGAAATAAAAGATAATAATATAAGCAATTTGGAACTACAAGAAGAACAACATTAAGCAAGAAACACACTAGATGTTCAAAATATAGGTAAATGGAAAAATACAGAGATTACTCAAAAAGTAGTCTTATCCTGAAGAATCTAAATGTAGTACCTATTTGCTCTTAGCTAAGACAGGAGAGGATAGTAACTGTAACTATCTAATCTTCAACTCCATCAAAGACCTGAAAAGAGAGATAATATTACCTGAGTAAACAGGAAGTGCAAACAAGTAGCTCCCAAGAAATGCAAGAAATGACAGAGACAACTGACTGCCTGGAGAGTCTCCCAAAATTTCTGTGCAAAGCTGAAGAACCCACTTATGGCTAAGGCCTATGTAGTGGGATTATGTTACATTGTAAATAATTGACCCAACTACTGGTTTAATAAAAATGCTGATTGGCTGAAGGCAGACATGACGTGTGGGCAGGGATACCAGACTGGGAAAACTCTTGGAACAAGAAAAGCAGAGGCACCAGAGAGATGCCAAAAAGAAGATAGCAGACATAGAGGAAAAAAGACAGCCATGCTGCTCTGAGATAAAGTACCAAGCCTCATAACTGAACAAGATAAGAATTATGGGTTAGAATTAAGAGTTAACAAGTTATTTGTCAGGACCATAGTTCAATCAGTGTAAAATTAATATAAGTGTCTGTGTGTTTCTGTGGGACTATAGTTCTGTGGGGCCAGGCCACGGGGCCAGGCTGGAAAGTTCAGGCCATAAACTTCATACTACAGGCCTAGAATACCTGATAGACCATTTTCAGGAGCAAGATAATTTGAAAGACTGTCAATTTTGACACTTTAGCTTTATGGTTATATGAAATGTATATCGGCATATTTAAAAATTGTTATTTTTATTGCAAATATTGAAACAAAGTATGTAAGGAAAAATTTCTAATTACTTTACTTCTACTATGTTAAGCCCTGTGAAGAAATGCAATAGTAAATCCAGACAGAAAATTTCTCAGCCATTAAGAAATGTTCTTTATCTTTTAATGGGTTCTGGTGGCTTTTATGTTACTGTGGTACTTATATTCTACTGGATGCATTTACAAGGGTGGTATTACCATTTTTTTATACAGTCGCAACAATTACTATAAAATAGAAGTTTGAAGCAAATTTTCATGCTAAAAGGACTTTGGGCAGCAGCTTAATATTGTAGAAGGGCTTATACAGACCACACACCAAAGTGGTGACTGCATCAAGACTTTCTGCATCTAGCCCTTTTTTAATAAACAGAAGGGCCATCACCTACAGAAGAAATCTAACCAGGTCCTCCATTTAGACCAAGTTTTCTACAGAAAATTACAGGAGAAGCTAAATAACATTTCCATTTGTGACCACAAGCTAGATACAGTAAAGATCAGAAAGTTTTAAGTCCAATTTCAGATGAAAGTGGAAAAGGCATCCCTCCAAAGCGCTAACTGGAAGTCTCTTAATGACTGAAAGTTTGTATATTTCACATGCCTTATGAATATAGACATATATTCATATAGAATATGAACATAGACAAATTCAATCAGCCAGAATCCAGTAAATACTGTCCTTTTAGCTGATATTCTCACATGGTACATTTGAATGGCCAGTGATGACTACAGTATATGTAACTAAATTATACAAAAAGGTTAATTAATCTGAGGCCACACTTAAGCCAGGGCACACAAAGTGTCAAGGTATTCAAGCATGCATTGATTGGTTTGATCACAAAGAGTAAGGCAGAAGACACATTCTCTCTGCCCTCACCTCATCTTCATGGCATGAACATATCGTCTCTATTGGCTAAGGGCAAATTCAAGAATCTAAAATGAGCTCCTTGAATAGTCTTTGAAATGCATATACCTGTGAATATGCATATGAATAAAAATGTGGAGTATCTGTTATGTACACACATAACAAAACCTCACTCTCCCAATCATGAGTGTCCACTCACTCTTCTGACTTCCAAGCCACTTCCGCCAGTCTTTAAAGATTCATAAAACAGAACTATACACATATTTCCTTTTGAAAATAAACATGAAGGTAAAAGGCTGTGAACATGTAGCAGAACACACATATAGACATATCTAAGGAACAGGGAGTTACATTAATCTTAAATTTTATTTTATTTACTGAGATATTTTCAAATTAAGCTTTAGATAGACAAAAATAAAATCTTACACAATTGTAAAAAAGAAAAAAAATGTACACTTAGTCAAAGAAGCCTGAAAGTTGATAGATTTGGCCAACTCATAAGTAGATTGTGTTAAAAACAAAATTGATTTTGCTATTTGGGGCCTTTCTCTTTTCCTCCCCCTCCCTTCTCCCGCCTTCCTCTCTCCCTTGCTTCCTCCTTTATTTCTTCCTTTCCTCATTCTCTACTTCATTCCAATGTCATTTCTTTTATTTTGCACTATATTTCTAAATGTTCTACCCATGAGCTTGTGTTTTCTTCACACTTTACTTTCAACAACTTAACCTTCTTAATAGTGATAACTGAAATTTGGAATGTGCTTATTCCCAGCTCACAATCAGTCACTCAAGAATCAAGTGAGTAAATAAGGAAAAAAAATGATAATATTATTTCCTGGTTGATGTCACTGACTGATTGATGACATTTACAGAAATCTGAAAGTCTTTGACAACTCAGAAGCTTGCCACTGGAGATGTGTTTTCATTCTTCATTGTTCTTGCAGAAAATAATGCTTCTTACTAGAGTTTCTTTCTATCAACATAGGTTTATCAATGAAAATTTATTATTAAAATAGTTTGTAATTATTGCCTATTGGTACATCAGTCCTCACTAGCATAACTTGCTTCTGAAACAAAATTCCCTATAGCTTGTTGACCTAAAACACTCAATGTTGTTCATTTAACATGGGTCTCCCTGAGATAAAGTGCAGGTGGTACTGCATTCTTTCCTTTTAATTATTTTCTTTTAAATTATTTTTTGATATGTAATACGATTACATCATTTATTCCTTTTCTTTCCTTCCTCCAAACCTCTCATATACCCTCTTGCACTCATTCAAATTTACAACTTTTTTCATTAATTGTTCTTATATACATATGTGTGTATAAATAATAAATACTAAGTTCATAATTACACCCTTTCCAGTCTGTACAATGTTACTTATGTGTATATAGTTTCAGAGAGGACCATCTGGTATAGGGTAACAAGTTGCTGTGCTCTTTCCTTTGGGAAAACTCTTGGCATTTTTTAACTGCTATAGATTTTGTGTAGATTTTGAGGTCTCATGTACTTTCTTCCATCTACATTAACTTGTTTACTGGTGCTGTCCTTGCAAAGCTTGTTTTTGTCTGTTTTATATAATATACTTTTATTACATACACTTTTATTACATTTTACCTTCATCATAATCCTCCCAGATTTTTCTTCCTGCCTACACACTCAACTTCATAACCCCACCTTATTTTAAAAAAAAAGAAAGAAAGAATAGAAGAGAGGGAAGAAGGAGAAAGGGGGAGGAAGAAAAGAAGGAAGAGAAAATCATTTCTTCTTGTGGTCCTGCAACAACTCCCATTTTTGCTTTTCTGTGTTTTAGAAAATGTTTGTACACGCTGGCTCATGGCTCTTTTTATTTCCCAAGCTGCTTATGTATCTTCTAATGTTGAACTCATCTGAAAAAAGTTCCCAGCTTTTAAGGAAACATGGATATGGTTTGAGATCACCTAGATACACTCAACTTAATCTAATATAAACATTCTTAATCAAAATCCTATTTACGATTATTTTAACCATGTAAAGGAACAAATTCATAAATCCCAGGAACTAAGATATTTTTCAATGGCCATGCTGATTAACATCCTACACAAGTGTGAGCTTTCTGATAACAAAGAATATACCTATCCATTTTCCAATATACTCTACAAATACAGCTCACTAATGTTTATTCATTGCTGTTAATTAGACATAAGCTTGAGATAAAAGACTTACACTCTTCTATATGAAGCAGCAATATCGATGAAAAAAGAATCTCAAACAAGGTATAGACTAGAATTAACGTATATTTTTAAGGAAAAGGCCTACTAATAAACAAAACCAGTATCAAGTGATGAGATGAAATAAAAGAAGAAAACTGCTTCAAAAGGTGAGCTCAGGGGCCATCAAGATGAAGAGGTGGAAAGAGTGTAAGAGTGAGGTGCTGGAGAGACCAGCTTCAGAGCTGAATCTTGTGGATGGGGCACTTGAAAACTCAGAGTAGCTATGACTATAATGACATGTAGAGGACTTCACAGTCTAAACCTCAAATGGGTCATAGAGGACCTCATAATGTCCCAACACGAGCTGAGGAGGGAGGGCCAATTTCTTTAGAGATGTGAGCCTAGGTAGGTAGCCCATTCTGTAGCCCTTGGCCCCACCCACATACTTGCAGCACTGGTGAGACACAGGGAGAATAAAATAAAAGTTTGAAATGTGTGTATGTTCAGACAACAAAGTAGACCTTATCACATGGTAAGACACTAAGATGGATGGGAAACTAATTCTCCATTGCTTTTACCAAAATATACAAATATATAATTGGAATTAGAACATGAGTAAACACCAAAGAGACTTAAAATTACAACTATGTTATTTTATAATATCCTTGTTAGCAAGCTTCAAAAGTGTCAAAGTGAGAAGGAGGAATATAAAGACTGAGGATATGCCTCCAACAAAAGAAACTTTCTAATAAATAGAATGAGAGATATCAGTCAAATAGCAGCTCAGATAAAGAACATAGCAGAAAAACTAGAGAAAACTAAGTAAGATCTACAGATTAGTTCATAGTAAACTATCAGTGTTCATTTTCTAAATTTGATAACAGTACCAAAATTATGTAAAATGTTACTACCCAGAAGATGAGTAAAGAAGTCTTTACTCTATTTTGTCAAGTCTCAAAAGACATTCAATTTATCAAACTTTTAAATAGGGAATTTTTCTTATTTTGATGATGAACTCTCTCCCAAAAATTTTTCCCAATTTTATGTTTTACTGTCATTGCCTCCTTTCTGAAGGCTTCATATCCCTTGGCACTAATGTCCTTAAAAACAGTAAGACCAGAGAATTTTGTCCTGCCTTCTTCTGTTTCTAAACCTGAACTGCCCTGTTCTTTCACTCTCCCTGTACTTATGGGAGAGAAATTTTCTTCATGCTAAAATTTAAATATTGTACAGGTCTTGTAAATGTCTAGTATTTAAATACTGTAGTAGATTTTGCTGGCCTGGTAGCTACTCAATATAACATAATTAAGGCACTGTTCTCAATTCTATAATTAAATCATTAGAGTTGTCTGGCTTACTACTTTTATTATTAGCTCTGTTCTCCATTATGGTTTTCTCTGAGGCAGCACTGACATATCGCTGGACTCTGCTCAGGCCTTTTCATTGCTTTTGCTTTGGGGGACTTTGTGTTGCTGTTTTACAGTTTACTAGCATAAGGCCATTTTAACTTTCAAGTGACAATTACTAATTCATTTTTTATTTGTGTATCTGTGTGAAATAAGAAGCTAATTTTATGGAATGGATTCTCCTTTCTTCCTTTAAGCAGAATCCTGAAATGAAACTCCGGTTGTGAAATATTTGCAAGACATGTTTTTCTTCCCTGAGCCATCTTGATGGCCCTCAAATAATTTTTTATTTTCTTTTTATCTTTATTTTTCTTTTTCACTTTTATTAAGTTTAAATTATGTTAAAATATATAACAAAATTCCCTCTCTGTTTGTGGTATAAAGTTCATTGTGGAGGAAGCTTTGGTAATCAGTTTTATTTTCCTTCATTTTTTTCTTTTGAATTTTGTATTTAATATTTTGCATTTTAGTTTTAATTTGAATATAAATTTATCTTCCCCCTTCTCCTTTCTTCCTTCAAACCCTACTGTGTACCTCTTTTCTGTCTCTCAAAATCATGGCTTCTTTTCATTAGTTGTTATCATTAAAAACACACCTAAATATATAAGTACAGCCTGGTCAATCTGTCTAGTGTTGTCTGTAGGCATACAATATTCTTTTGTATTTTATTCATGTACAAAACAGGGCAAGCTTATAAGGCAACAATAACTCAACAATATTTTGGTTCTGAAGCACAAAGGAAGCACTTTCTTGTCTCATGAACCATTTTCAGATATTATTTGAGTATCTCTCATGGAATACACCAAAAGTATCTGAACATTTTGAAGCCAAAATTACTGAGAACAAAAGCCAACACAAAGAAATATATAAAATATATTTGTGAGTCTTGCAGTACTTGCCTATCTCTAATGAAATCTACTGTCCAGAACACAGTTTTTCATGAAAAAAAAAAAACTAATTGAAAGGTGTCTACAATAACCAAAATCAGTGTTGTAAAATCTGGGTATTGGAGTTGACATACTTCAAGTTCAGCAGGCCAGCCTGCCTTTGTTATGCCCAAAGTCATGACCCCGGAGAGACCACCACAGACAAGGACATATCAGAATGCAATACCAAGGTTTATTGAAGTAAATGCAAGTCATGGCAGGGAACCCAGTCCAGCTCTTGCGATAGCAAGATCAGGAGGGGCTCCAGAGGGGAGCTTAATACTTTTAAAGGGAAACACAACAATTTGGGATTACTCTAGTGCAAGGTTGTGTGCTGACAGCTAATCTGGGGAATTTCTCTTTGAATCTGGGCCCAGGAATGATGGTGATGTATTTTGACTTGAGCATTTGGTGGTCAGATAGCAGGGTCAAGGTTCTATAGATTCTGCAGTTGGAACTTAGGTCATGCTGCCCCTCTGTGAACAATCAAAAAATGGGGTTTAGATCTAAAAAGGGAATTCTCAGCAGAAGAACTACAAATGGCTGAAAGGCACCTGAAAAAGTGCTCATCATCTTTAGCCATCAGAGAAATGCAAATCAAAACAACTTTGAGATACCACCTGACACCTGTTAGATTGGCTAAGATAAAAGACACTGATGACAGCCTATGCTGGAGAGGTTGTGGAGCAAGGGGAACACTCCTCCATTGTTGGTGGGAGTATAAGCTTGTTCAGCCACTCTGGAATGCAGTATGGCTGTTTCTCAGAAAATTAAGAATCAATCTCCCCAAGGACCCAGCAACACCACTTCTAGGTGTATACCCTAAAGATGCACAGTCGCACTCCAATGTCATTAGCTCAACTATGTTCATAGCAGCCTTATTTGTAACAGCAAGAACCTGGAAACAACCTAGATACCCCTCAACTGAAGAATGGATTAACAAACTATGGTACATCTACACAATGGAGTACTACTCAGCAGTAAGAAAAAAAAATAATAACCTAAAATTTGCAGGCAAATGGATGGATTTGAAGAATATCCTCTTGAGCAAGGTATCACAAACCCAGAAAGATAAGCAAGGGATGTACTCACTCATTAGTGGACTCTAAACAAACAAACCAAAAAAAAAGCAAAGCATGCCCAAGCTGCAAACCACAACCACTGAACAGCTTGGGATCAGAAACACCTTGTACTGACACCTTGGATCCCACTCCCCCTAGAGGAACACCTGACTCAGTCTTGATGTTGGGGGGGGGAACTGGATTTGCAGGAGTGGAGGCTGAACTAAGCAATAATGGGACTGTGGAACCTTGGGACTGCCTGCCCATAGAGGGGAATGGGGAGATGTGGAGAAGAGAGAATGACCTGATGGTGGGAAGGGGAAGGGACCTTGAATAAGGATATACAAGGATAGAAAATGTGACTTCTTTATTCATAATAATAAAAAAAAGAAGAAGAAAAAGACAAAAGAACAGGTACCATAGAGAAGATGGAAAAACAGGAAGGGAAGGGCACAAGGAAGAAAAAAAATGAAATTTACACATAAGAAGGATCATTGTGATCATTCAAAGAACTGGAGGAAGCATGTGGAGCAGAACCAAGAACAGCAGAAGAGGCATTAATAGAGAACAGAGCCAGGCTTATTTAACAAGGGTTTCCCAAGGAGGAAACATTTAAGACTAAATTTTGAAAAATGCTGCAGTGTTAGATAGGAAAGAGATTGGGGAAGACAGAGGAAGAAATGAGTTCTCCACATGAAAGGGTTTAAAATATGACCAGGATTTCTAAAACCTAGACAAGTGTCCAGAGTAAGTAGGATATTTTCACAATAATACTGAGAAGCTCTGATGAGACTAAGGAGATGATTCACATTCTATATCCATGAGATGTGTGTGTGTGTATGTGTGTGTATGTATGTGTGTGTGTGTTTCACCTTTTCTTAGTTGCTACATTAAACAAAATAAATGCTAACTTAAACTGTTTTGATATGAAATTCTTTTGATATGTTTGAAAAGCAGGCTTCATCTGCTTTATTGCTTGAGCATGTGTGTGCTAACGTGAGCTGAACCTGCATGATTCTTTCCAAAGGTTATGCCTTACACAACATGCACAGAACCCACAAGTATGTGTGCATCCTCCGTGCAAGCCATGCTTTGCTTCCATCCTCTTTATGACCATGGAAATACACAGCCTGTACTACAGTGAGAAGGTGCATTAACCGTCTGCACAAAGAGTCCCATTTGTTTTGCTGACAGTTTTGTCCAGCCCCCCTGATGAAGCCCAGTCCCCATCACTGCTGTGTAGCAGTCAGACTAACCACCATCTCAGCTTCTGCCAGGAATCAAAAATAACATTAATTGCCTTCTATAGTATGTATCTATATTTAATGATAATGGATAATATCTCTGATGACATATTTTTCAAACTTAGTTTCTCCATTTCTCCTTCATTTGGAAAAATGCCTTCTTGGTGTCTGTCTACGAAGTTTGTTTTAAGATTGACCATGCTGGTTCGTCCTTTAAGCCCTGCCTTATGATTAGTTCACAGAAGTACTTTAATAGATTCTGATTTTACTGCCTGGAAAGAGACAAGCCAATACATAATTTCAAAAGTTTTCTGTACATCCCCAATTATGACCACATGGAGTCTAGATTCTGCCCAAGGACTCACACATATCTTAACCAATTCTTAAGGGAATGGGATTATTTTCAAGGGATTAAGATATTTTAGGAAAGTAATAGAGGAAGATATTTTCTCCACTTCCACCATGTTGTTTCATTTATCATCTAGTACCTTACAAATTTCCTCTATGGTAGTTCTGGTTGCTCTGAAAAATTACAAATTAAACTGACAGATCAAAATACAGGAAGGAATTTTTACATCATCCCACTGCAAACTCTGGTGACCCTAGAAAAGATTGAAAAGGAAAAGAAATCTCTAAAGATTGCTAAAGATAGAGAATAAAGTAATCTATGTGAAAATAACTTTGAACATTACAAAAAGTAAATGAAAACTTTAGAGACTAAAAATATGGATTGCTTGTCTTTGTATTTCCAATGGCTAACATATTATTTGCTAAATGGATTAGATAGATAAATAGGTAGATGATAGATAGAAAGTCTATGAACCTACTGTTAATATTCTGAGCTTGGAAGGTTGAAACACACTAACACGTTGTCAGGAGGCCATGTTGAGTTCACTGGGGTCTGGATATCCAGGGAATGGGTAGGAGAGGGGAAGAAGAAAAGAGAGAGGGAGGGGGAAAAAAGAGAAAGAGAGAGAAGAAGGGGAGAGGGGATAGAGAAAAAAGAGGTTCCTGCCATGTGTTGTGTCTAAAGGAAGGGTGACCATGTAGACACGCCCTGAGGTGTGCCAGGTGAGAGTGTGCTCTGCTGGCAGGGTTGTGGCTGCAACATGGCTAGGCTGGAATCGCAGGACCATGCCCAGGCCGCAAGCTAGGGAGATGTTCACATACTAACACCCATTATGTTATCAAGTACACATATATATTCAGAGATACACATATGTATTCAGAAAAATAATATCTAATAACTACATTGCAAGGTTAGAGATTATCTTTCCTTTCTTCCTTTTCCATTATTACCATGACAATGGTGATGAAAATGTTCACTCCATTATGTAGCAGTCTCTCTCCTCACTGTTCAATGATTTCTATGTTATCCACATACTCCTACACAGAAATGCATATGATGAATTTATGCCTGGCATGGACCCTGAGTCCCATTTACCCCTTCGCACATCAGCTCTATTTCCTTTAAATTTTCCCTTTCTACTTTCCCACCAGTAAGTAGAAAGGCAGAGATTCAGGGCCAGAGCTGTCTGTCTCTAGCCTTGTTTATACTTATGTTTGCCCCCTTTTTAGAAATTTCAGTCTGGGATGGCTCACCACGCATGAAGGAAACCCAACAGCCACTGTCACTGGGTGCTGCTGGTTCCCAGTGCAAAAAGGCTGTAAGATTTAGAAGTCAACTTTGTGTACCAGGGGGATAACTATCCGAGTGAAGCAAGTACACAAGATATGCAAATGGAGTAAAATCTCACCCTGTGATCACCCACTGTTGGTTTCGAGAGTGGGAAAAGACACACACACACTACCAGATGGCACACAAGAGTTTATTTAAGGGAGTTAACTGAGCAGGTACCCAGAGAAGAGCAAGGAAGGAGGAAGAGAAATAAAAAGAGACTGCCACATGGTGCCTCCCCTTAAGAGAACAGGTGGGCATAGATTTACGTAGCCACGCCTAGGGGCGTTCCCTCCATGCAAGGCATGTTCTGCCAGGGCCATGTTAGCTTCACCATGTGGCCACTACATGCCAGGAATTCTTATTTCACCCATCGCCATGTTGTGTTCACCACGTGGTGTGCCAGGAATCCTTATACCCACTGGTGTTCATTTCTACACTCTTAAGCCGGGACTATCAATGTCAGACTGGCGGTATCTTTCCCAAATACAATCAGTTGTCTTATCCTTCTCTGACTCCTGAACAGCCTCTGATGAGTTACACAGTGCCTCTGTCACAGCAGATCAGAACTGAACCAAAAGCCATCAAGAATGGGGATATCAGTGATTGTGAGCAGCTTTTTCTTGCTTCCAATAGCTCAGGAAGTAAAAGCTGGAGAACAGAAAGTCCTGATAGTGATGCATGTGAATACCACACACAAGTGTGTGTGAGTAGATTGGGGGGGAGGTGAGGTTGCCCAATAGTACTACAAAGCAGGGGCCTCCCATTTTTTAAAATATTTTCTCATAAAAAGAAAATGTATTTTCTCTAAAGTTTTATCGTATGGTAGAAGAGCAACTACTGCTTTAAAAATGGATAGATTAGGGCTAGAGAGATGGTTCAGCGGTTAAGAGCACTGACTTCTCTTCCAGAGGACCGGGGTTTCGTTCCTAGCACACACAAGGCAGCTCACAACTGTCTGTAGTTCCAGTTCCCAGTTCCAGGCAAACACCAAGGCAAATAAATAAAAGGTGTTTTGTTTTGTTTTGTTTTGTTTAAAAAAAATGATAGATTAAAAGTCAGATGATGTCCACTCCTCTTAAATATGTGCCCTATTATCCTTCATATATATCCTTCAAATCCCAGCCTATAGTTTAAGAAATTGCTGTGGCAACAAACTATTACAAAGCTGAGTGTTATGGTACAATTTGGCATGTTGGTTGAAAATATCCCAGCCAGGGAGGGAGACTTGGGTTCCCATCGGTTCCAGTTCCGCTTCCGGGACCAAGTGCTGTCTGCAGAGTCCCAGCACACTCTGGAGCGGGGGCAGATAAACTCTGCCTGTCACCATACCCACAGCTCCTGCTGAGGGAATTTGCACAGCTACCCACCGACACATCGAACTGAGCAAACAGACAACTACAGGGGTCCCTGAAAAGTAGATTCAGACCCTGCCCAGAGAGGTGACAGGAGGCACACAAATCCGAGTGCCACAACTGACCAGGAGCCATCTAATCATGAACCACTGAAGCCATGGGCAAACGTCAGTGCAAAAAATTACATAATAATACAACAAGGTAAGTCCAGAAGAGAGTGGCAATCTTACAAATACAAGACCTGAACTGAGCAATGAAGAGGAAACAGAAGGAAGCAACAATAAAAATTCCTTTTTGATGATCATTGAAGCTCTCAAAGAAGATATGAAAAAAAGCCTTAAAGACATAGAAGAAAATACAAAAAAAAAAAAATTGGAAGAGATGAACAAATCTATGAAAGAAACATGCCAGGAACTAAAAGCTGAAATAAAAGCTGAAATACAAGCAATAAAAAAGGCACAAAATGAGGCAAAAATGGAAATAGAAAACCTGAAGAAAAAAGCTGGAACCACAGATACAAGCATAACAGAGTTCAAGAGATGCAAGATAGAATCTCTGAAGTGGAAGACTCAGTAGCTCAAATAGATATATCAGTCAAAGAAAATAGTAAAACTAAAAAAGCCATAACTCAAAATGTTCAGGAAATCTGGGACACCATGAAAAGACCTAATTTGAGAATAATAGGAATAGAAAAAGGAGAAGAATACCAGCTCAAAGGCACAGATAATGTTTTTAATAAAGTCATAGAAGAAAACTTTCCTAACCTGAAGAAAGAACTGCCTATAAAGATATAAGAAGCTTACAGAACACCAAATAGATATGATCCCCAAAAAAGTCAGTGTGCCACATTATAATCAAGCCACAAAACATACAGAACAAAGAAAAAATTTTAAGAGCTGCAAAAGAAAAGGGCCAACTCACATATAAAGGCAAACCCATCAGAATAACACCTGACTATTCAATGGAAATGATGAAAGCTAGAAGGGCTTGGTCAGAAGTTATACAGACGCTAAAACAGCATGGATGCCAAACTAGAATACTATAACCTGCAAAATTATCAATCACCATAGATGGAGTAAACAAGGTATTTCAGGACAAAGTCAGACTGAAAGAATGTCTATCTACCAATCCAGCACTACACAGAGTATTAGAGGAAAAACTCCAACCTAAGGACCCCAGATACACCCACGAATTCACAAACAATCAATAAGTCCACAGAAGAATACCCTAGAGAAAGGAAATACAAACAAGTTGCCAACAGAAATGGCAGGAAATATGAATCAATGGTCACTAATTTCCCTTAATATCAATGGTCTCAACTGTCCTATAAAATGTCATACACTAACAAGATGGATACAACAACAGAAGCCATCCTTCTGTTGCTTACAAGAAACACACCTCAACTGCAAAGACAGACACAGGCTTAGAATAAAGGGTTGGGAAAAGATTTTCCAATCAAACAGTCCTAAGAAACAAGCAGGGGTTGCAATCCTAATATCTAACAAAGGAGACTTTAAGCTAAAAGCAATTAAAAGGGACCAAGATGGTCACTACTTACTCATCACAGGAAAAATTGGTCAACAGGAGATTTCAATCTTAAATATTTATGCCCCTAATATAGGGGCACCTACATATGTAAATGAAACACTGCTAAAGCTCGAATCCCACATCATTTCTTACACCCTAATAGTGGGAGACTTCAATACCCCACTTTCAACCATGGATAGATCAACCAGACAGAGCATCAACAGAGGAATAAGGTGTCTAAATGAGGTTATGATGCAAATGGATTTCATAGATATCTACAGAACCTTCCTCCCAAAGGCAAAGGAATATACATATTTCTCAGCTCCTCATGGAACTTTCTCCAAAACTGACCACATAATTGGTCATAAAGCAAATATCAGCAGATACAAAAAATGGAAATAATCCCTTGTAACATATCAGACCATCAGGGCCTAAAGTTAGAGTTCAACAACATCAAAACCCAAAGAAAGCCTACCAACTCATGGAAACTAAACATCAATCAGCTGAACCATCTCTGGGTCAAGGAAGATATTAAGAAATAAATCAAAGTCTTCCTAGAATTCGATGAAAATGAATCTACAACGTATCCAGACTTGTGGGACACAATGAAAGCAGTCTTAAGAGGAAAATTCATGGCGCTAGATGCCTATATGAAAAACCTTGAGAAATCCCACACTAGAGACCTAACAGCTCAGCTGAAAGCCTTAGAACAATTAGAAGCGAACTCACCTAGAAGGAGTAGATGGCAGGAAATAATCAAACTTAGAGCTGAAATCAATACAATTGAAACAAAAAGAACAATACAAAGAGTCAACAAATCTAAGAGTTGGTTCTTTGAGAAAGTTAACAAGATAGATAAGCCCTTAGCCAAACTAATCAAAAAACAGAGAGAGTGTGTTCAAATCAACAAAATCAGAAATGAAAAGGGGGACATAACAACAGACTCCCAGGAAATACAGAGAATTGTCAGATCATATTTTCAAAATCTGTATTTCACAAAAATGGAAAACCTAGAAAAAATGGACAGCTTTCTGGACAGGTACCATGTACCAAAACTCAATGAAGATCAGATTAATTTCCTAAACAGGCCTATAACCCTTAAGGAAATTGAAGTTGTCATTAAAAACCTCCCCAAAAATAAAAGCCCTGGCCCAGATGGTTTGAGTGCTGAATTCTACCAGACATTCAAAGAAGAATTACTACCTTTACTCCTCAAACTATTTCACACAGTAGAAACTGAAGGAATATTGCCAAATTGCTTTTATGAGGCCACAATCACCCTAATAACCAAGCCACTCAAAGACACAACAAAGAAGGAGAATTACAGACCAATTTCCCTCATGAATATTGATGCGAAAATTCTCAACAAAATCTTGGCAAACCGTATGCAACAATGTATAAAAAATATCATCCACCATGGGGAGTTTCAGAGAAGAAAAATGACCAGATGTGTTGGGAGGGGGAAGAGACCTTGAATAAGGATATACAGGGATGGAAAAAAAATTCAGAGGGAAAGATGAACACAAAAAAATGTATGTGTAGCAATCTTATTTGTATTTCCACCCTTGATAAGCCATGCTTATCATTCTTATCCTCTGTATAGTTATTGTTAACT
>PVIH01011175.1:32623-70848 GCA_004025045.1 Sigmodon hispidus | reverse complement strand
AAAAAAAAAAGAAAAAAAAAAAAAAAAAAAAAAAAAAAACAAAAAAAAAAAAAAAAAAAAAAAAAAAAAAAAAAAAAAAAAAAAAAAAAAAAAAAAAAAACCAGGTCATCTAGACAGAAGCCAGTTGTGAGGTCTCAGCGTCGGGTTTAGCCCAAGTCCATCTGGAGCTTTAGAGGATGCTGGCGACTCCTGTGGGTACCACCTCTGGGCTCAGCTTGGAGTCACGCCCCTCAAGCCACCTCCTACAGGAGGCCTGGTTGCCGTGGTAACAGCTTTGGTAGTTGCTAGACTCCCTGCCCCGCCCTGCATTAGAGCAGTGTTGCTTTTAGCTTTGTGAGGCAGGTCTCACCAGGGCAAGATCTGCTGGGCTCTGTAAACTGCAGCTAGGACCTGGGCCTGGCTTTGCTGTGTCTAGCAGGTTTCTGAAGTGCCAGAGATCCTGTGGAGCTCTGAGGGTTTACATTTGCTCACAGTGGGGTTGGGCTGCAGCCTCACAAATCAAACAATAGAAGCCTTTACGGATTCAAAGGTTCATGGTACAGAAAGGAAAACACAGATCTCTTGATCTCAGTTTGCTTTCTCAGCTCCGGAGTCTGCCCACTGCTGGGCCATTATGGCAGGTCAGCCCTGTGCCTAACTATACTTTCTCTTCAGTTTTTCTTAAACCGTGTTCCTTGTGTTTTTACATTTTGGGGTTTTGTTTGTTTGTGTGTGTGTGTGTGTTTGTGGCATTTTATATTTGCATATTTAAACTAATCTTTTTTGGGCGTGGGGTGTTTGCCTTTGTTCGTTTGACTAGTTTGACCTTATAGCTATAACTTCATAAAAACTCATGGATATATATTATATATTTAATAAAACCTGAATATTGAGGAGAGAGCACCCAGTCAAATCCTAGGCAGACAGCTCAAAAAATTCTTAAACCTTAAATACAAAGCTAAATTAGTCACACACACCTTTAATTCCAGCACAGTGAAAGCTGGGAGTGGTGACCTCCTCCCTTAATCCCACAACTCCAGAGACAAAATTTCTGTTTCTATAAGTTCAAGGCTACACAGCCACGTTAATCCTAACCTAGATGAGTATATAAGGGCTTATAACCCCCCCCCAAAAAAACAAAAACAACTAACAAAAAGCGACTGACAACCAAGAGTGAGCCTAAAATCGTTACAAAATAGCTAAATAAAAAATTGACTATAGTGCTTCCTCTCTGTGATATTTCACCCTTCCCCCAATAATTAACTCTAAGTCTCATTTGTGATACTACAAACACTGACTATCCCTAGTTGGGTAAGGGCTTTAATCTCAGCACTGAGGGAGTAGGGAGGAGTGGAGGGTGGGGCAGGGCAGAGGCAGGAGTGAGTTTGAGGTCAGCCTAGTCTACAGTAGAGTGAGTTCCGGGACAGCCAGGCTACACAGAGAAACCTTGTCTCCAAAAGAGAGGAAGAACAGAGACGGGTCGGGGAAGGAGAGGAGAGAAAAGGGGGAAAAAAAAAATGTCCAACTGATTGGACCAAATTATAGTTTTTTTTCCTTTGTAAGAAGTTTGTCTAAAAATTTGGATTTAAAATATAAACAACCCCCAAACAGTTTTCTTTGGAAGTCTAAAAATAAGTGTTGGTTATTTTAAACAATTTCTTTTGTCCAAATTATACTGAATAATAAGTAAATTTTTTTGTGAGGTCATGAAAAAAAAATTCTGGAATCTTTTTAAACATGAGAACTAGATTTGAGTACAGTAGGGGTTCAGGGTGTGAACAAATAGTCCTAACAAAACCTTGATTAAGGAAATGACTTAGTGTCTGTCTTGGTTAGGATTTCTATTGCTTTAACAAAATGCCATGATCAAAAAGCAAGTTGAGGAGGAAAAAGTTTATTTGGCTTGTACTTCCAAATCATAGTCTGTAGTAAGACAGGCCCATGGGATCAAGGAAACTGGCTCAAACCAGTTGCCAAGGCATATACTTCCTTATGAGCTAACCTAGAGTCTGCCTGAGGCCTACAACAGCTGCTGTCCAACATTCCTGATTGCCCAGAATCTGCCTATCAACAGACACTGCCCAGAGTTCCTGACTGTTGGGAATCTGCCTAGCAACAGATGCTATCAGATGTCCAGCCAATGAGGTATGGCCATGAAAGAGACACAGCTTGGGTTTTGGGAGGAGGGTATATAAGGCTCTCTCTATTGTTGAATAAATTAGTCCTTTCCAACTGACTCCCAGGATCTTTGACATTGACTCTGTGCCTCTGGGCCCTCCCCTGAGGGAACTGTTAGGACTGACAACAATAGTCCATCATAGGAGGAAGTCAGGATAGAAACTCAAGCGGGGCTGGACCCTAGAGGCAGGAGGTGCTGCACAGGGTGTGGAAGGGAGCACTTACAGGCTTGTTTCTCGTGGCTTGCTCAGCCTGCTTTCTTTTAGAACCCAGGACCACCAGCCCATGGATGGCACCACCCACCACAGGCTGGGCCCTCACTGATCACTAATTGAGGAAATGCCCTACAGCTGCATCTCACAAAGGAATTTCTTCAGCTGAGGCTCCTCCCTGATGACTCTAGCTTGTGTCAAGTTGACACACAATCCAGTCAGTACAAAATCCTCATCTATAATTTTTCAAAATCAAGACTAACATTATTTTATCATTTAGGAACACACCAAATGAAACAACCCTGTCATTTCCCTCTTGTTCAGGATTGCTTTGGCTGTCGGGGTCTTCTGTGTTTCCTCCTGGACTTCAGGATTGTTTATTTTTGTAGTGAATGTTATGAGGATTAGAAGTGAGGTTGCACTGAGTCTATAAATTGCTTTTGGTAGGATGGTCATGTTCACAAAGTTGAGTTTAGCAATCCACAAGCACTGTCTTACCGTCTTCCAACGTCTGCCTCAATCTCTTCAGAGATGCAAGTTTTCATGTGGAAGTCTTTTACCTCCTTGGTTAGGTTTATTTCTAGATAATATTCTGAGACAATTATGAATTCTCATTCATATTTCCATAACCTGTTTCTCAGAGTGGTTGTCTTTGGTGTATAAAAGAGACTCCTCCTCCTCCCATGTATATTCAGTGTGTTGATCCATTCTTCCATTGGATTTGTGGGCTATTTCCAGTCTTCAGCGGCTGTGGATGTTGCTGTGTTGTAGGCACAGATGTAGAATGGACTTGGAGGAGCTGCAGTGGATTCTCCGAGTCTTCATAGCATTTCCACCCCTGCCCAAAGGTTCCAGTTGCTCCACATTCTCACTGGTTTTGTCAGTATGAGTGACTTTCACCATTCTAGAAGGTGTGTTTCCCAATAAGACTAAGGCGTTATTGTGACCAACAATACTGAGAACTTTTTCATGAGCATTTTTTTTATTTTACATGAATATTCCTTTTGTGAAAGGCTTGCTTGTTTGCCCATTACAAATAGCAAAACAGAAGGTTAAGAACCTCCTCCTCTTCCTCCTTTGTGAAAGGTTTGCTTTTTTGCCCATTACAAATAGCAAAACAGAAGATTAAGAACCTCTTCCTCCTCCTCCTCCTCCTCCTCCTCCTCCTCCTCTTCTTCTTCTTCTTCTTCTTCTTCTTCTTCTTCAGGGTCTCATCATGTAACCATGGCCAGCCTGGAACTCAAAGAAATTTGCCAGACTCTGCTGCCTTCTAAGTGCTAGGAATAAAGACATGCCAATGTGCCACTTCACCTGGACATTTTATGTCTTAATTGCAAGATTAAAATTCTAGATATAATGCATTCACCAGTTATTTGGGCTATCAATATTTCTACCAGTTTGTGGTTTCTAAATAATTTTTAATACATTTTTACATTTATTTTGTATATCTCCCTGTGTGTGCACATGTGTACATATAGCATACATGTGATGGACAACTCCCACAAGGCTATGTGGGTCTGAGGATGAAGCATGGGCCATCAAGCCTGGTGAGATAGGTGCCTTTGCCTGTCAAACTTGCCAGCACAGTTTGTGGCTTTTCTATTCTGTTGATGATGCTTTTGGTGAAAGCGTTTTGGGTTTTTGTTTTGTTTTCTTGTTTTTTTACTTTATTGAAGCCCAATTTTCCCCTTTTACAGTTAGCACCAGTGTGTGTGTGTGTGTGTGTGTGTGTGTGTGTGTGTGTGTGTGTCTATCTGTCTGGAAAAAAAAAAAACCCTATTGGTCTCTGAAGATACAAAGACATCCTTCAATATCATCTGCTGGCACCTCCCAGCTTTAGTGTCAGAAGCAGGGATGCAGCATGACGAAGCCTCCCCCCTCGCTGAAGACGTCTTTCTCCCCCACACGGCGTCACTCCTCTCTTAGGGCATGCCCACTGTGCTGCGTCTGTTTGCGAAACTTCGCTCCATCGATCCGTTTGTCTTTCCTCTTGCCAACACCTCACTGGCTGGTGATTGCAGAAAATGACAACCATTTTCTTTATTATTAAAAAAAAAAAAGTGAAGAAATCCTTAACATTTACTAAATTGGTGATGAATACACGGTTTTGAAAGCTTTAAAATGTTTTATCACATAAACTTGGGGAAGGCAGGTTATACACAATAGCAATGGAATTCTGTAAGTCACAGGATAAATCTAACAATAAATAAATGGCATGCACACACATGTTGCTTCAACTCATGGCAGAAAGTGGAAGCTGCTGCAGGGATTGGGGGAGAACTGGGTGCCTCCCCTCCTCACAGGCTTGGCCTCCTCATCTATAGACAGGACTCAGACTCCATCAGATGTCCTCAGAGGACCAGCTATTATGGGATTCATCATGCTAGTGTGTTTCTTGTGTCAACTGGTCATCATGGCCTCTAGCACCTGTGGAAGGTTGTGTTGGCAATTGGGGGTCCATCTGCACTGAGATGCTTGACCCCACCTTCTTTAAGCCCCTTTTGTGGAGTCAGAAAGTGATTTTTCCTTAGAGTCCACACTGGAAAATCCGCCCACTTCCAGATGCTATTTCCTGGCTTTGGGAAGAGCTTTGTCTCTCCAACTTGATCCACGAAGCCTCTGGGGCTCCATCAAAGAAAGGGTCGGGGGCCACTTCCACCCACATACAGCACACAAGGATTCCACCCAACCTCACAGGTCAGACGATGACGTTGCAAAAACAAACCAGCAGAAGCTGCTGGAATCAGGTCTTTTCTTAGATCTTGGCAGAAGAAAAGCCGACCTTGGAAGAAGGATTTTAGGGATCGATTCCTGTTTGGTTTGTTTCCCAGGAGGATGTGTGAGGGTGACCAGCCCACAGTGGATGATGCTGTGGTTTATAAAGCATTCTCCAGGTGTCATAAATGACTGCTTTCTAGGGCCAATTCTGTCTCCTCCCCTCCTCCCCAGGTACAGTCACCAGATGTGAGGCAGAGAAAGGAGAGAGAGGCAATGGGGTCAGAGTCAGGGATTCATTGGGAATATTGGAAACTAAGGCATAGCCTGGGGTGAGGAGATGGAAGGGAACTGAAGTGACACGGGCTGGGAATCCGGTGATGTTGTGATCTGAGCCCATCAAATAGGTAAGGCTGCAAGGAGCCTGTCCAATATCACACCTGGGTAAAAGAGGTGAATTCTAGTATATGGAGACATATTAGAAAGAGAGACAGATCTGCAGGGAATACATCCCACTGGGATAATACCTGCTGGCCCAGCACTCCCCTCCCCCCACTGTCCAAATGTCCTCCTGGGGAAGGGGGTATCTCAGCACAGTGACTGGAAAGTGGCCTCCTAAAAAGCCCAAACTCACTGTCAAAGTCTTGTAAGGGTATACACAGGACCCTGAGTCTCAAATGGAGAGGTCCAGTCTGCTTTCCAGTATTATCTATGTTACTCTATATGACCACTACTCCATTCCCAGGATGTCCTTGGGAAGGTCACTGCCCTGCCCTGCTCTGTGTCTTCACCTGGAGGGAAGATCGATAGGAGATCTTCTTATGTGAGCTATAAGGTAAGGCTGAGCAGGGCCTGAAGAACTTGAAGACGGGGCACTCAGAGATTGGTATAGAACATGCTGAAACATTGCTTCCCATGGGAGTTTCGTAGTCATTTCTTTCTAAATGGGCCAAGCCAAGGCCTCTCTCAGAGGTCCTAGTGCCCTGCTTCTGCTTTGTGGCAGCCAGCATACCTTGTCTGAGGTTCTAACAGCTGTGTAGGACACCCTTCCAGGTAAAGGTTAGCTGGTCCCTGTGACCTCAGATTGTGGTTTATGGGCTTGAAGCTCAACCTCTGGATGGTAATGAGTTTCTGATCTTCTAGCTCTGAGACAGGAGCTAGGCTCTGATGGTGAGAGAGGCTCTGAGGCAGGAGACTGGCTCTGGAGGCCAGAGCCAAGGGCACATGACAGAGGACAGGAACATTATCCCAGCCTCACCCACACACTTGTTCCCTTCCTGGAGCTGGCTCTTGACCAGGAACTGTGGTAAATTGCTTCCTAGCAAGGTTGATTCCTCCCCTGGGCCAGAGGACATTTTAGATCTCAGGCTTGGACTCAAGTAGATACCTCACATCTCGATGTCTCTCCCTAGTAGAGAAATTGAAGCAGGAGGAGACAGATTATGAAGCCCATGGGCTCAGGCCTGGTGTTCCTCTTCTGTCTACACTGGTATACTTGCCTCGGATCCCAGGAGGACATCACTCTTGGGCTCATTTGCTAACTTGTCTTAGGGCTCCCCACTCTCAGGAAATCTTCTTATCCACCCTGCACAAGAGCAGGTTGTGACTGTAGAGATGACAGGAATCCCCACCTACTGGTCCCCAATAGGGTGGATAATCTGCAGCAGAAAGACAGCCTTCCTCAGACAAGGTGTATGGGAGGTGGCTAAAACCAAAACAAGTGGGGGCTGGAGAGATGGCTCAGCGTTTAAGAGCACCGTCTGCTCTTCCAGAGGACCTGGGTTCGATTCCCAGCACCCACAAGGCAGCTCACAACTGTCTATAGTTCCAGTTCCAGGCAAACACCAAGGCAAATAAATAAACAAATAAAGTTTAAAAAAAAAAAACCAAAACAAGTATTTGAGCTAAGGGGAGCCAGAAGGTGTAAATCAAGCTTTGGTGAGCACAGGAATATTGTGGGGAGTCCGTTGTGAATGCTAAGACCAAATTGTGACCCAGTGATAGATGATTTAATCTAGTTTCCTCAAGAGGCTTGTGATGAGGCATCATAGTTACTTTTCTATTGCTGTGATGGAATTCCCTGTGTCTTGGGGTTTCTGTTGCTGTGAAGAAACACCAAGACCTCAGCAATTCTTATAAAGGAAAGCATTTAACTGGGGCTGGCTTACAGTTAAGATGTCTAGTCCTTTATCCTCATGGTGGGAAGCATGGTACCATGCAGACAGACATGATGCTGGAGAAGTTGAAAGCTCTACATCTTGATCCTTGGGCAGCAGGAAGTGAACTAAACATGCACACTTCCTGCAACAAGGCCACACCCCCTAATAGTGCCACTACTTATCAGCCTATGGGGGCCAATTACATCAAAACCACCACACCCTGACAAAAGCATTTGTAGAGAAGGTTCATTTAACTCACAGTTCTAGGTTACAATCCATCATGGGAGGAAGGACATGGTGTCAGGAACTTGAGACATCTGGTCATTTCACATTCACAGTCAAGAAGTCAATCTGGATTTCATCTCTCTCCTTTATATACAATCTAGGATCCCAGCTCAGGGAATGATGCTGCCCACAGTAATGGATCTTCCCAAAACAACCTAATCAAGATAATCCCCAACAGATATATCTTGACTGCACTGGTTAGGGTAGGGAGCTCACTGTATGCAGCACCGTTTCCTGAATGGACCTAGGCAGTGTAAATGGAGAGAGAAGCTGAGCAGCAGTGTGTGTCCATCTATGGGTGGGATCTGACCAGGCACCTAAACTCTCACTACTGTGATTTTCCCCCAACAATGGCCTCTACTTCAGTTAAGAACTGAAATAGACCCTTTTTCCCTTAAGTGGCTCATGTCAGAGTATTTTGTAACAGCAATAGGAAGCGCATGCGCGCGCGCGCGCGCGCGCACACACACACACACACACACACACAAAGGGAAAGTGAGCCCTGAGACCAGAGCTCTGACACGGTAGGACATCCTGAGCTCCAGATCCAGGACCCCTGCACCACTTGCTGACCAGAACCCCCTTAAAAGCAAAGAGGTTTCCCAGTGTTACCCAGCAAAAGAGACCAAGTCCTGTAACACAGCCTACCCTGATCTTAATCCTAAATCTATTAACTCAGGTTTCAAAAGAAATTTTGTAGACCTTTTGGAAAATGTTTCTGTGGACAGACACTTGGATGCTTTCAGGTTTGTGAGGCTGATGACGACCTCATCAAGGATATGTACGAATGCTCCTTGTTTTTGAATGTATTCTGAAGCAGTGTCCATGGTTGGTTATAAAACTGCCCAGAAAAGTTCAAAGGAACCCAAAGGAGGTGTCAGGAGGAAAGAAGCAATGGCAGCAAGACAGAGAGTGTGTGTAGAGGCTGCCGACAGGGTGGGGGGGTACTCCAATTCTGTGGTGTTTGTAACAATGAGTGATTGGAGTCTCGGGTCCTGACAATGATCTTACAGGAGACACTGAGGGGCACATGCTGCACTAAGCCAGGTGGACGTGTCCAAGGAAGCCACCTAATGCTTCTCTCCTCAGAGACTCGGCTCACTGGGCACAGGGCCAAGCCAAGTCCTGATGTAGGGGAGAGAATCCTTCCTTCCTTTTCCAACCCCAAGCAGGGCTCACATGCTCTAATTGAATCCTTATCCTACAGGAAAATGAGCTGAGTTTAGCCAAGAGACATGGATTAGTACGTGACAGGGTTAGTGTCCCAGTCAGGGACTCGAGATGCCAAGATGACAGAAACAGCCAAACTTGTGTGGTGTCCCTGGTCTGGCTAGATTGCCAATGACGATCTGGGCTTCAGTCATGCTTCAGGGTCAACCAGAAGGGTATATCTGGGGTTATCTGGGAAGCACCCATAGTATCTGTATGTTGTGTAGGCATTAGGCCACCAGCCAGGAGGGGCTGGGAATGACTCCCACTATAGAAAGTCCCTTTTAGCTTCTGTGAGGATGACAAATCAGAGGACTCTGGGAGATCTGAAGCATGTCATGGAGGGGCAGGAAGCACCTTAACCCACAGCCATGTCCACCAGCACCTCCCTCAGGGCTTTGAACCCACCACCTGAACTCCTCTGAGTGAGTCTGCTGGAGGCATAAGACCCTGCAGGCCCTTTCTCCTCTGTCCATTGCTCCTGACAGTCCTCATCATCAAGGTATACTCCTGTCTCAGAGCCAGACCTGCTGTTCATGTCCCAATCTCTTTTGCTCCTCTTTAGAGGCTGTTACAACCCTAGGAGTGAAGACCACGTGACTGCCTCTCTGTTCCAGATGTTTCTGTTTGCCAAACCCTGGCCCAGCTGGGTCAGTGTGAGGTAAGGCTCCCTGCTCTGCCCTGCGGAAACCACGTCACCTGTCCCTGCCTCACACATCTATCTGCTCACAGACTGTGCCTGCCAGAGGCCACTGCCAATGGGCTCAGAATTCCTTACGCAGGTCAGTGTCCAGCTTCTCAGGTTGCCCTCTCACAAGACAATTGCAGGGGGGGGGGTGCTGGAGAGATGGCTCAGTGGTTGAGAGCACTGACTGTTCTTCCAGAGGACCAGGGTTCAATTCCCAGCACCCACATGGCAGCTCACAACAGTCTGTTTTTCCAGTTTCAGGCAAACACCAAAGCAAATAAATAAAGTTTAAGAAAAAAAAAAAAGACAATTGCAGGATCTGCACCCACATACCATGACTAAGGCACTGTGTGCAGGGTTGGCATAGGTCCATGTCTTCTTTTGGACCTTTCTGTGTCTGTCCATGTCATAGCTTGGAAGGGACTCCACAGATGCTCAAAGGTTGAAGGCTTGCCTTCACTGAAGACCCAGTCATTGAGAGGAATTTGGGTCATGAGCTCTGACATAATCAATGGATTGATCCATTGATGGATGATGGAAACCTTTGGAGGCTAACAAGGCCATGTTCCTAGAAAATTTTATCTTTTCCTAGGTCCCTCTCTGTCCATCTCTCAGGTTCTTCAGCTACCACACAATGTAAGCATGTTCTTCTGTTCCATGCTGGTGATTATGATATTCTGCTTCACACAGGCCTAGAAATACCCGAGCCAGCAGACTGTGGGCAGAAACCTCTGAAACAACCAGAAAAACAAACTATTCAAACTGTTTATTTCCTATATTTGTCACGGCAATTTTTAAAATGTCTGTGCAAAATACTCTATACCTCATGCATTTGTCTGGAACCTTTAAAAGGAGCAAGGAAGCTGTTAGCCTGTGAAAAAGGGGGTGTGGTGCATGGTTGCTGCACTGTGGCCACTGGGTGTCGCTGTTTCCAGGGTGAGCACATATTGTCCATCTACAATTTCTGGCGGGCAGCTCCTTAGGTAGGGGAGTTCAAGCACAGGCTTCTGGGCCTCAAAATCCCCTGGGGGGATCTCTTTGAGCCTTCCTGTCTTGTGTTGCTTCCCTGGACACTCTGGGTATCTCAGGGCCCCTGCTGTTGCGGATGCCAGATGGGTGCCTGCTATGTTGAGACCACAGTCTCCTAGCATAGAACCATAATATTTCTCAGGGATGTTCTTGGCTATGAGAACAGAATGCACACATCTTTTAATTGGGGGGAACAGTTCTCTAACAGATGTGACTTATCACAAGGGAGGGGTGCAAAGTTCAAGCCACAGAAGAAGGTGACATTAAGACCAGGGGAGCCTAGGAGGGTTAGGGGAACCCAAAAGAGGGTCAGAGAATCCCAAGGGAAGGTCAGAGGATCCCAGAGAGGGTCAGGAAGGGTCAGGTGAAACTCAGGAGAACCTAGAGAGAGCCGGGGATCCAAAGAAGGCCAGAGGAGAGCAGAGGGAACCCCAGAGAGAGGATCTTAGGAAGGAACTGGGAACCAAAATGATCCGTGGAGGGGGGGGGAGGTGGCGCAGGGAGACCAGAGAGAGTAAGAAGAGATAGAGAAATTCCATAGGAAACCAGAAGCCTAGGAAGGTTTGTGGAGTCTGCAGAGTTCAGGAAAGGCTAGAGCACCCAAAAAAGGGTCAGGGGATCCCAGGGGAGCCTCCCCCAACACACACCATGTAGATCTCAGTGCAGGTTAAGACAGTGGATCTGATTCTCTGGCTCTTGGGCAGTTTCACTCCATACTTCAAACGGTCCGGCACAGAAGGACCATGGGGCTGGGACAGTGGTTCTCAGGATTAGAAGATTTCACAGCCACACAAAAGGTTTTGAGAACTTTCCACAGAAACAGGGTGGGGGGAATTAATTGCTCCTGAGGCAAGGCTGGGTGTGGCAGAACACCTGCCTGGTTACTCAGCCTGCACTTACCTGGCAGGCAGCCACAGGCTTTGTACATTCTTGCTGCGGTTTTGATATTGACATAGTACTCAGCAGTTTGTGAGAATTGTGAGTTTGATTGAGAAATTGTCCCCAATCCTGTGGGTTACCCCCATCTTGAAGTTTCAAAAGTCTTTGGAGGTTTATCAAGGAAAAGAACCATGAGAGGCTGTATGTGATCCCATTTTTTTATATGGTTAGCAGCCATAAGACTAGGCCCATTCTAATGTAGAATGACCTATCTTTTCACACCGTAAAGCCCTAAATACAAAGTTTTTACCATCAGAAGCATCGGGGTCAGGACTAGAACACATGTTTAGAGGACACAACAACCATAAGCACCAAGACTAGTGTGGACTTTGTCCATTTCCTGGGTGGTACTGGGATGCTGGCTTCCATGAAAGTGTGGGCAGGCTCTAGATGTGACTGGCTAGCCAGCAAGCCCCCCTGCCTGAAAGGTACCTTGGGAAATTCCACCTTCCATTTTATGTCTATGTTATTGGCCAGAAACAAATGACAGGTTGTCCTGTGGAGTGGGTGTAAAGGACTCCTAAGTTTGTGAGGTCCAAACCTTTGAGATCACAGCAGATCTAGCAAAAACAATCCCCTGTAGTCTCCTTGGCCACCAAAGCCTTTGGGGCTTGAGTGTCTCCCCCGCTTTGGTGCTGAGGACATCAAGACCAGATCTCAGACTGGAGGCCCTCCCTACACCATCACATCCAGAAGAGCAGCCCTTATACTTTCCAAGACCACACTGAGCCTCCTTTCACAGGCCCTGGGGTGGGGGATTTGGGAGAGCCTTGAGGAAAGGGTTGAGGATTCCCTCTTCTATGAACCCTGACTACCCAGATAGGCTGTGCCACACCCATGTAAACATGCCAGACCGGTAAGGCCAAGGGAAGAATGCTGGTGGCCTGAAAACCCCCAAATGTTCCAGCTTCTGAGTTTTCAGGGTTTAGGGATCATACCAAGATTTCTAAGGAGGACCCCTACTCCTTGCCCATGGAGGGTACCCCAAATTCCACCAAGCTGTCAAGGGTGGCATGAGGCATTCTTCATGGTTTCATGATGATAGGGTCCAGGAAGGAGACTTGATTCTTACTTTGAACCTGTGTTTGCCTTGTTACCCAAGACACTCTTTTTAAGATAGAGCATCAACACAGGTGTGGATAGGAAAGCTGTCTGGGGATGTGATAGACTTGTATAAGGCAGGATAGTGGGTGAGATCAATGCCCTGACTGAAACACAGCGCCTTGAGGGAGACAGGTTATGATAGACCACAAGTCTCTTTTAAATGTTTAAGTTGTCTTTTTTTTTAAAATTGTTTATCTTTTCTAGAATTTTACATATAAATAATACATTTACATTATTCTCCCTCCTTCCAAACTCATCCATCTCCCACACCCTTGGACTCCCATCTCCATCACCCTTGGGACCTTAAGTCAGTATGTAATACCACTATTCAGAAAAGAAATCCAAATCAGTGTTTCCCTTTTCTAACTGGATTCCATGCCTTCCACTGCCATCTCTCCCATGTGGAGTCTGGCGTGTGTGCCCATGTTTCACATCTGAATGCCTTGTGTCCTGAGCACTAAGTACAGGTGAGGAAACCATGTCATACTCTACAGGTGGTCGAGACAACAGTGGCCTGTGGTACTTATCACCACCCACCATAACAGACACCCAGGGCCAGCAGGTTGATGGGGGGGGGTTTCTGCTTGCTGGGATTGATTCTGAGGAACACAACACCTGGCAAAGACCAACATCTGCCACACAGATCTGACCTGAAGAGGGTGCCTTGGGTTTGGACCCTCACCCTTTGCAGGGCTACTCAGCTATCAGCTGGCTGATAGACACAGTTAGCTCCCCCTCCAGCTAAAGCTGTGGCTTTGGAAGAGGAATTAGGGAGAAACTGGAGGGGGGAAGAGAATGCATCCAATCAAATCACCTGATATGAGTATAAAATTCTCAAATAATAAAAGCCACTTCTTTATATTGGAAAAATCAATATATCTTCAAAAAGATCCTAAAGACAAAATATTGTGTGTTTTTTTTGTTATGTATTAATAACTAAATATTGTTAACTGCAGACATACATTTATACTGGCTGTCAGGGAGATGAACTCTTCACTCTCAATGGTCAATCCAGCCTGAATACCACAGAATACTGCCTCTTGGAGATACTAGCAGAAGCAGGCAGCCTGAAAAAGAAGTCTGGGACCCTACATCAGGAGCAGATGACATTATAGCTTAACACTCTAGGGTCACAGAAAGTAGCGCACTATTTTAGCATACAAATTCTGGACCACCAGGCTGGACCACCTGTCCTCACTGTTTCAAATCATGGTATGGAATGATAAGGACTGGACCCGCTGGGGACTCCATTTGGAGACCCAAGACCCTGCTGGGACCCTTCAGCCACCCAGGTTCTAATATGGATCTGACACACCCACTCTTGGACACACAGCAGGTCAAGGCCCATCTGTGACACACTTTTGGCTCCCACGTGACACATCAACTCCTGGATGCTTCTTCCAGCTTGACGTGGAGACTGGAGCTGCCAGGCCCAGGTGACCCTCATCTCCAGGGCAACCGAGGTCGTTTCCTGCCCTGATGTTTGTAATTGTCAATGCCCCAGCTTCCAATCGGTGTGAGGCCTGTGACAACACCCTCCCAGGGTTGCCACAGCTCCTGGCTCTGTCTGCAGTACAGGTGAGCATGCTTCGGGTCTGAGCAAAGTGCATACCTTCCTGACTCAAGATGGGCTGTACCCACACCCCTCAAAGTGGCTCTTCATTTTTTGTACCTCCTGGGAGCTATACTGAGCACACAGAGTTGCATAGAGCATGTGAAGGGGTTCTGGTAGGAAGGGACAGGTGGTAAATACATGGCATCACACTTACACATGTGGCCTGAAGGAGGTGCCCTTGACTTGAAGAAGATCACCCAAATGCAGACAGAAATTCCAGTTAAGGACAGTTCCCAGGATTATAAGAGGGATCAGAGCCAAGAATGGGGCAAACATCCCAGGCAGAAAGACCACTGTGTGCAGGAGCCCAGATGTATCCGCTAGGTGGGCAGAGGAGAATGTGAGGAAATAAAAGGGAAGAAGCCATCCAAGACCCCAAAAGACAATGGTCCAGAAAGTCTCTGGGATTAGGGCTTGATGGACTTGGGGCACGGCCCTGGAGGAAAGGGGAACCTCAGAGGCAAGGAGGCTAGAGCAAGCTTTGAGCTGAGTGAGGGTGCTATCCCTTAGAAGCAGGAGCTGCTTTGCTCCAAAAGCAGATGGTCCTCAGCCATGTCACCAAGGATATGGGCTTGGTGATGGTGGATTTTACACCTGGAGTGAAAAAAAGGGATGACCTGGGACTTGGAAGCTTGTTCCTCTAAGGCTTCCGCAGGCTGACCATGGGCATGACCACGGGATGACCCCGATGCCCAACTAGTCAGCCCTGTACCTAGGTTCTGTACTGTTCAGAAGTGGGTACTTGGGGCACCACTATTTCCCAGACACTGTGCTGGATCCTGTTTGTTTGGCACATGTGAACTCAACTGTCAAAACCCAGGGGCGCCCATCAGAGCGGCCCCGGGTACTAGGAGGCTATGACAAAATAACCTTTGCTGTCACCAAACCTAATCTTCAGAGGTCAGCAGCCACACCTGCCTCCTCTCATGCTGGGTTAGGGGGCGGGGCCTCACCAAAGTAGGGAGGGGGGGATTATGTAGCCTCTATACTTCCCAGGACCCTCGGTTTAGGCTCCTCCTCTTTAAGAACCCAAGTTTTCTTTTTTTCTCTTTCTTTCTTCTTCTTTTTTTGTTATTGCTGTTTCTTTTTGTTTTTGTTGAGATAGGGTTTCTCTATGCAGCCCTGGCCGTCCTGGAACTCACTCTGCAGATGAGGCTGGCCTTGAACTCACAGAGATCCTCATGCCTCTGCCTCCCAAGTGAATGTTGACCTGGCAAGCAGGTCAGAGAGGGTTCTGCAAGAGCTGGTAATGACTATGAACTTGACTAAAGAGATTTCTCACAGGGAGGACCCAGCATGTCTGCAGCAAGTATGTGAGTGTAAGGATGAGCTTGAATTAGTGTGTGTGTAAGAGCTGGTGTGAATATAGAAATAAATGTGCTTATGTGTGAGAGAGAGCTGATTTGTGGTTGTGCAAGTGCCTGAGTGTATGTGTCAGTGTATATGTGTTAGCATATATGTAAGAGTGTGAGAATTTGCATATGGATCATATATGAATCTGTGTGTGAGAGAGGAGTGTGTGTTTGTGAATGTGAGTTCTATGAGTGTGACTTGTATATGAGTATGAGGTGAGTTAATGTGTGACTATGAATATGACCTGTGTGAGAGTATAGTTGTGTGGGTAACTGCATGAAGGGGATATTGAGAGGTACCAGTCTCCATGCAGTCTCAGTGGGTACATGAAGTGAGGTCTCCATATCTCTGTGTGAAAGGGAGGGTGTGGTGGAATCTACACACACACACATATACATTTTTGAAATGCACCTGCCCATCAGCCAAGCCAGAGTCAGCAAACTACAGTCTTAGGACCCATACACACACACACACACACACACACACACACACACACACACACCATTCTTGACAAAGATATTCCTTTACTGGAAGGCAGAATATAAACAAAACATTGTAGTTAGGACACTGTAAGATTCTGTATGGTTGCTTTTCTTTTCTTTTTCTTCTTCCTCTCTACCCTCTGAGAGGCAATGGACAGATTTGCTCACCAGTGTAAAGATATGTCTGCAATGAGTCATTTTTAGTTTTCAAAACATATGGTGTTTTGTCTTTGAAATCTCTTTAAAAAAAGATTTATTGATTGGTTTTTCTGACCTAAGGAGTGACTCTTTTTTATCACTTGAGAATTTCCTACATATGTGTAATATGTTTTGACCAAAACCCACCCCTTCCTCTCCCTTCCAATTCAATTTCTCCTTCACACCCTCCACTTTTCTATATCCAACTTCCTGTGCTGTATTTTTTTCCCAAGCTAGTCAATTCTCCAGCATGGATGTAGCAGGAGCTCACAAATCCCACACCACCTGAGGAGCTGCTGGTGATTGACAATGCAGAGATCATCCCATGCTGCAGAGGGTAGCCCTACACTATGCACATACAGGCAGCAGCATTGATTGAAGTTGTATTGGAATGCAGCCACATCCACACTGGCTGCTATGGGACCCACTGCTCAGGTGAGTGGTTGCAATATTTCAGTCTTACAGGCCTCAGGCTCTTGATCTCTGACTCTTGAAGAAACTTTCAGACTCTTGGCTGGGCTGCAGGGGAACACAGGGAGCAGGGTGTGATGCTTGCCATACTTCTGTCCTTTGACAGGACACCAGAGGTTCCCCACCCCCTGAAGGACATCTCCACTGTCCTGTTCATCTTGGCAGAAGGACAAACAAACATCGACCAGGGTTAAACTGACAATAAAAGGGAGCAACAGGAACTCATCAACCAGGCCTCACCTCTGAGTCCAGCGCAGAGCTAGCTGGGAAATGTTCCGGATGTTGACTAAGACCAGTGTGACGCTGGGCTCCAGAGCAGCAGGTTGGGTACGGACCATGGGCTCTCACCAGCTGCTGGTGCCACCCCCAGAGACCCTGAGCAAGCCCCTGTCAGTTCCTAAGCGGCTCCTATTGGGTCCAGGGCCCTCCAACTTGGCTCCACGAGTGCTCGCAGCTGGAGGGCTGAGGCTGATTGGTCACATGCAAAAGGAGATGCTTCAGGTAGGCCTTGGTGGTGCCAGCCTCTGTTTAGAGGGTAGTGATAACTTGGTGACGGGCAAAGGAAAGGTCTCATCTGTGTGCCTACTGTCTAGATCATGGATGAGATCAAGGAAGGCATCCAGTATGTATTCCAGACGAGGAACCCCCTCACACTAGTTGTCAGCGGCTCGGGACACTGTGCCATGGAGACTGCCCTGTTCAACCTTCTAGAGCCTGGGGACTCCTTTCTAGTTGGAGCCAATGGCATCTGGGGAATGCGGGCTGCAGAGATGGCTGAGCGCATTGGTAAGGAAGAGAGGGGCCCGTGACATTGTTATCCCCCCATCCCACCCCTTGCAATGTTATCCCTCCATTCTGCTGGCAGTCCTTCCCCTAACCCTAATACCTCTACCTCCCTCAGCTGCTGCTTCCTCCAGGCAGGCACTGGGGATTTCTCCATGGCCTAGCAGATGACAGCAGATTGGCCTGCTGGAGCAGAGTTAGAACTTTGGTTCTGAAACGAATGGAAGACTGCTACAGGGAGATCTCCAGTTTGAGCCCCAGCAGCAAACTGGGGCCTCGGGAAGACTGGAATTTAAGAGGCTAGTTTATTTCAGAGCCTTGTTCATCTGTAAAATGTAGACCTAGGAACAGGTCTCCCTCTATAGTCTGAGATAGAAGAGGGTAGACATGCTCCCAGATTTCCTGATATACCCCTTCTTTGCAAATGGCCTACATGGTTCACAAGTACATGGCCACAGTGTTGATGGACAGCCAGAGAGTCCAGGGGGTGTGAAGTTCTCAACCGCTTCCTGTGAGGCCACCATTTTCATTCTTTTTTAGATTTTTAAAAAATGTGCATTGCCGTTGTAAAAATGTGCTGTATGTATGTTTGTGTGAGGGTATCAGGTCTCCTGGAACTGGAGTTATAGACAGTGGTGAGCTGCCATGTGGGTGCTGGAAACAGAACCCAGGTCCTCTGGATGAGCAGCCACTGCTCTTAACCATGGATCCATCTTCTCAAACACTAGGCCACCATTTTCAAAAGTAGCCAAGGTAGGACAGGGCTAGGGACCCAAGGGGACATCAGTCATCCAAGCTCTTCTTTGTCCTTCACTGAGACTCGGATGGTTCAGGTGCCTCCACTACTAGGACACTGGTTGTGAGCAGATGCTTGTGACAACCAGGACACACACTTGGTCCATGGTGTCACCAGACTCACAAGGTCAAAGCTGTCATACTCTGACCCTGCATTCAGTCTTCCATTAAATGCTGTGGGATATTTGTGAACTACACTTGGGTTAGATGGGACCTCAAACCACCAGTGGTGTTCAAAGTGACCTCTACAGATGCTATCTTTGTGATGAAGCCACCAAGAGCCTCAGGTACCATAGCCTGAGGAGGGATTTCTCAAAGCTCTGGACTCAAAGCCCTGGGGTCCAGGACCCTGCTGCATCTATGTGAAAACCAGCCCTCACAGAGCATGCTCCAGTTTCTCTTTGGCATCACCTGGGAGCCAGCAGGAATGGAGTTTCTCCACCATTTCTTACTCACTACCAATTCTGCCCCTGTCCCCAGGAGCCCGCGTGCACCAGATAATCAAGGAGCCCGGAGAACACTTAACATTGAAGGAGGTGGAGGAGGTACTGGAAACTGAGTCATTGGTGGGGGGGATGCTGAGGCCTGTGGCTTGCTCAATTCTTTCTTAGTGTCTATGATTGGCCATAAGAGGAAAGCCAGTACCTAGGAACAGGTGGGAAGCCTACCTCTGTCTCAAAATGAAATGGAGTCTAAAATGTCTCCCTGTGGGCAGGGTTAGTGTGGCTGCAGGCTGTGTAGTGATGGTGGTGGTGTGTGTGCATAACTTGCTACTGAACTTCAGGGTGCCAGCCCCTCCCTGTGGGGTCAGACCAGTTCCAACCTACAAACCAGGTGGGATTCTGGCCACTGTTTTTTCTTGGCAAAGCTTTCCACCCAGTTCCCTCTATCAGCACGCATTGACAGAAAGGGGGTGAGGTATATTAGATCCTTCCTTTCTAAGTCAACCTACTCCATTTTGGAGGGAGCTGGGTATATGTGGATGATCCTGACCCTGCCCTCACATGCCAATGTCCCTCTGTAAAGAGCTGGCTGATCCAAGCAGAAGTCCCCATCAGTTCTGTTCACAGATGTCACCTCTGTCCCTCAGGGCCTGGCCCGGCACAAACCAGTACTGCTGTTCCTGACCCATGGGGAGTCATCCACTGGCGTGATGCAACCCCTAGATGGCTTTGGGGAGCTCTGCCGCAGGTGAGCTTAGGCTGGCAGTACCAGGGCAGAGTGAAGCAAATCATACAACCTGGCTGATGATGCTGGCAGGGAGCTGCAGGTCAGCCACTGGCAGGGTGTCCCAATAGTCTCAGGTTCACCTTACTTCCTGCCTCTGTGCCAGGCCATGGGAAGGTATGCTCCAGGCTGAAAACGTGTGGTCAGCTTTTATCTGATGAGGATTCAGGGCTGGAGTGAGACCAAGGTCCCTTTAGGCAGATGCCACCATAGTGGTGCTGATCTTGGAGGGCCCATGGCTAGCAAGGTCTGGTGCTGCCCACCACGTGCATCTCAAAGCCTGCTTTACCCTCACTCAAAAGAGTTTCCGGGCACCATATCTACCATTGCCTGCATTCCTTCTCTGCCCGCACACAGGAGTTTAGAGAAGAACTGCTCCAGAACATGGTAGCTCCTCTGGAAGCCAGCCATGTTATCTGTAGAGTTGACCACAGGACAGAAGAGGACCTCTCCATAGCCATAGAGGGTTACCATGGCAGGGTCCTCACTGAAAGAGCCCCTCACACGGAGTCCTGCCTATGCATGAATCCTAATTAGACAATGGGGTTCAAGCCTTGCCCATGGCTGTGTCTATAGCATAGGAGAGGATGAAGACACTCGCTGTTGCTGGAGCTGGACTCTGGCCTCTGAAGGCTGTGTGTTTGTGGCAGATGGCCAACCATGTAGCTATTGGTATAGGAAAGCCCAGACCTTCGGCTGCCAAGTTACCAGGGCCCACACTGGCTCTTGGCACTCAGAACCCTGGTTGCTTAGATTGACCCTCATCTCCTCCCTCTGAGAGGTCCTACAGCAGAGCCATCTGGGTCATGACCCACCCACCCAGGCCCCTGTATAGATACTTAGCTAACCTTACAGCTGCTTCTGGCTTCAAGGAGTTGTCTCAGGGAAAGAACCCCTTGTAGGATGTTAGAGGTATGCCTCTCTGCTTCCATGCTGCCCTTCGAAAGACTTTCAAGCCCCACCCTCCCCCTGCCAGACACCCAGTCCAGTCTGAAATCTGAACTCCCAGGATCTCTGGTTGTACTGAATTGCCTCAATGCTCATGACTTCTCCAGGTATCAGTGCCTACTCCTGGTAGACTCTGTGGCATCACTGGGCGGGGTCCCCATCTACATGGACCAGCAAGGTAAGAGCACGGCCCACACCCCCTCCCATACTTCGGACCACACACATTGGTAAACCCTGAGACAACAAAGGCTCAGTGTATAGTTCCTGTGGGTCCTTTACGGCCCTGTCTCCACTGGCCCTGGCAAAAGAGGTTACATAACTTGATGTCTACTAGGCAGTCAGTCCCAGGCATGGGTCCTGGCTGCATCACTTTATGGAAGATAGCAAGGGGAAGTGAGCACAGCGTGGGATGAGGATCCAGAGACCAGGAAAGGAAAGACTTGCTCTCTCATAACAGTCCTTTCCTAAGAACTAGATAGGATCAATTCCCAAGGACAGCCAGTGACCAGAACACTTCCTGATAGGCCCAGCCTCTTAGAGGCCCCAACCTTCCTGTACCACACTGAGGACCAACATTCCATCACATTAGCCCCAAGGGTACATCACATGTACACCACAGTCCTGGGGCCACACAGACTCCAAAGCCCAATTCAGCCTGAGTCTCTACCAGGCCATCAGACAGGGTGTGGGGGTGCCTCAGTCATCTACTGCTTGGGGGGTATTTGGGAGGCTTTACGGCTACAGCAGAAACAGACGGGAGGCAAGAAGACCTGCCCTGTGTATCAGATGCACTGACTCTAAGGAGGCGGGTGTGTTGGAGCCATCCCTCACACACCATGTTGTGTTCGCCAGGTCTGGCTGTTAGAGAAACCATGCTAAGAGGCTCTGGCCTGGGGTTATAATTATGATGAACCAGTACTGAGTCCTGAGACCAGGACTCTCCCATATGCTTCCTGGTTTTCACATATCAGTGAAATCTTGGTCCCCCAGTCACAGAACATGGTCTGGACTGGACAAGCACGCCTATTTGGTAAATTCCTCTGTGGGATCTCAGCCATCTTTTTCTCCATCCCCATCCTAGGCATTGACATCTTGTACTCTGGCTCCCAGAAGGTCTTGAATGCACCACCAGGGATATCCCTCATCTCCTTCAGTGACAAGGCCAAGTGAGTGGTCCACACTTTACCTAGGGATGTGGATGCTGATAGGTTGCAGCTGGCCCTTGGAGGGAGGGAAATGCTCCATGTTGAAATGGCTCCCTACTCACCTTGCTTGGATGTTCTAAAACCCAAGATGTGCTCCAAAGCTGGCTCACATGGTCATGGGTAGTAGGGAAAAGCAAACACATGTCAGGGCCTGGGTTGTGGGTAGACTGAGAGGCTGGAATTCTGGAGGCTCCCTGTGTCAGGCTAAGAGGTGATCAGTCTAATGTGTCTGGATGCTCAGAGACCAGCACCCACCCTTCAACCCCAGCCCATCTTCCAGGACCTACCAGAGACAGGGACAAGCCACCCTTCTCTCTGCAGTTCCCCCATCATCTCAGGCTCATGGTGTCTAGATCCTGAGCCAGGCCAGTGGGGGATGGATGGAGAGACAGTGTCATGAGATAGAGACCTCAGTGGGTAATGACCGTCAGCTGCAAACAGTCCTCGGGTCCCAATCTAAATGAGCAGATCTTGGTATGGTCATTAATTCTTCCTGGCTGTCGTATGAGTCACCAGTGACGTCACTGAGAGAGTAGGAGCTGAGTGCTGTATAGGAAGGGAAGAAATTCCTCAGGAGAGGGGTGAAGGATTGATGGAGTCGACCTGGGAAAGCAGTGTGCAACCCAAGCCTGGGCCTCAGTTTCCCTAAGAAATGAGACAGGACAAATCTGTGGTCATAAGTGGGATGATAAGAGACTAAGCCTTGTGGGGCAGTGGGCTTGGGTACACATGTGATGGTCACATTCCTTCAGATTTCAGAGGGTTGAGCAGCCTGAACGTGCTCACAAGGCCCCATAAACACAAGCTCCACACAACAGGCTTTCTGCCCCTGTACCCCCATCTGTGACACAGGACAGCCCCAAAGCCAGGGACAGGTATTGAAATGGGTTTCTCTTGCCCAGACACAAGGTCTACACTCGGAAGACAAAGCCTGTCTCCTTCTACACAGACATCACGTACTTGGCCAAGCTGTGGGGCTGTGAGGGCAAGACCAGAGTGTGAGTGTCCAGCAGGGATGTGGGTGGTAGGGTGGCTGCCCCCTGAATCCAATCGGACATGCATGCCGCGTTCTGCATCCTATGCCTTTGTGCCTTTGAGTTTCCATGCTCTAATTGGAGATTCCTGTGCCAGTCATTAAATTCAGTCCTCACTTGTCCTCTGGTCCAGAGGCTCAGGCCCAATAAACATCCCTAATCCCATTTCCATAATTCTTGTCCTCGATCAGCTTTCTCCACGTGGGTCTGCTATATTCTCCTATTTCAGGCCTCAGTTTACCTCTCTTGGAAGGTTAACCAAAGATTTCATAGGCCACCTTGGTCACAATCTTGAGGGATCTTGTAGTAAACAAAAGACAGAGAACCAGATGGTTTTCTGGACTAATTGGGACAAGGAGTCCAGCTGGCTTCACAGGAAGATGAAGTCTTGGTAGGAAGATGATCAACTCTGTACTTTTCCTCTTTTTCTTGCCCTACATGTTACCAGGCCCTGTGTGGGCCTTCCCACCCTGACATCCTTTACTCTGTGACTCTGAAGCAGGAAAGTGTCCCTGGGAAATGGTTGGCTCTGGTCACAAAGCCTGAGCTTCTAGGGTGGGACAATCAGCTTCTGGCCCAGTTCCTACCATGATCCTGGACCAGGCTCTTTTTTTTGTTCCCCAGAGTTCACCATACCACACCTGTGATCAGCTTATACTGCCTGAGGGAGAGCCTGGCCCTCATTTCAGAGCAGGTAATAGAGGGGACTTCTGTCCAGGGAGGTGGGGAGGCAGAGGAGAAGGGAAGAGAAAGAAGCCCCTCACACCTGAGTGCACCTCAGGCTGGTACCGATGGAAGTCTTCCCTTCCATGACTCCCTCAGACTGCTCTGGAGAAAGAGGACACAAGAGAGCTCCTGAGGCAACAGTGCAGCTGTTTGCCAACAGACCCAGGCTTCTGAGGAGGATACGCTGTGGTGGAGCTGGGAAGATGGAGTCTTCCCAAAGAGAGTCAGGGAAGGAACAGCTTCTTCAACAAGGAGGGTGGAGCACTAGCTGTGGGAAAACTGGGGGGTCAGAGGCCAGGACAGACAGAGGCCGGGACAGACAGAGGCCAGGACAGACAGAGGCCAGGACAGACAGAGGCCAGGACAGACAGAGGCCAGGACAGACAGAGGCCAGGACAGACAGAGGCCGGGACAGACAGAGGCCAGGACAGACAGAGGCCGGGACAGACAGAGGCCAGGACAGACAGAGGCCAGGACAGACAGAGGCCAGGACAGACAGAGGCCGGGACAGACAGAGGCCAGGACAGACAGAGGCAGTCTCTATGACCCTTCAGTTACTGAGCATAGCACAAGGGAGGCAGTAAGAACAAGGCTCTCCAAAATAGTGTGAGGACTCTGAGAGAGGAAGACATGGTCAGAGGGCTCTTAGGGATGGGTATATGCAACCACTGATTGGTAAATCAATAGTTATCTTAGTTTGTTTGTGTCATTCTAACAGAAAGCCACAGGCAGAGTACTTTATAGTTAAATTTATTTGGATGATAGCTAAGTTCAAGGTCAGGCCCTACACTTACCCCATCATAACATATCTGAGGTATCACATGGGCCTGAGAGCCAGATGAAACAAGAAAAGGTTATTCTCGCTTTAATTTTTTTTAAACTAAAGTCTCATGTATCCCAGGCTAGCCTAAATTTTCTGTGTACCTGAGTTTCAGGCTATCCTTGAATTCTCAAGTCCCCTGTGTCTACCTCCCAAGTTCTGGGATTACAGCATGTACCACCAAAGCAGTTACTTCGGGTTTCATCCTGTATTATTAACCAAGATAGCTTCCACACAAGTCTTGGGGACACACCAGGACTCTGCTGCACTCTCCAGAGTCAAGAAGGGGTTGGCACTCTGCAGGCATTGCAGGTTCGGGGCCAGCTGGATGTGACTAGGTCAGTGCTTGTGTCCAGTGCAGAGTTCACTGTGGCTACAGGCCCAGTTGGTTGTGTAGGTCATAGGACAGAAAAAAAAAAAAAGCCAAAGTCTGGCTATGTTTCTCTAAGTCTGAATGTCCCTTATAGACAGACCACTGCCAGCCACAGGCCAAGAAGAGCCCGTGGACTGTGGTTAACATGCTTGCATTCTTAGGACTGCTCATAAAATTGCTGTATGAGGAATGGTTAGAGATATGATGATTCATGATTTAGATGGTCATCTATACTCTGGATATGACCCTGAACGGAAGTACATCCCTGTGAACCAAGGGCTAGGGCTGATTTGAATAGAGAAAGAAAAGAAGTCATAGGGAGCCAATATGGTGATACCTACCTGTAATCCCAGAACTCCAGATGTTGATGCAGGATCAAGAGTTTGTGGCTAGCCTGGGCTACATACTGAGAGCCTAAAAGAGAAGAAGGAAGAGTGTTGGAAAAGTCTCTGGCAGCATTTGCCTGCGGATCAGTGTGCTAAGAAGATGAGCAGCTGGGGCTGTAGAGATGGCTCAGCAGTTGAGAGCACTGACTGTTCTTCCGGAGGACCTGAGTTTGATTCCCAGCAACCACATGGCAGCTAACAACTGTCTGTAATTCCAAGATCTGACACCCTTACACAGTTACACATGCAGGCAAAACGCCACCAATTCACATAAAATTAAAATAAATATTTTTTTAAAAAAGAAGATGAACAGCATGAGTGGCCAATGAAGAACAGTTGCTGATTGGCCAGATATGACCTGGAAGTAATTGTGCAGCTAGAGTGGAGAGGACTAGTTACTAGAGGTCATGTACCACCTTTCCTTGAGGTCCAGGGTCAGAATGAATAGGATCTGACTGATCACATCACACCCATGTGGCCAGCAATCCCAGCCTCCCCTAGTGGCAATCTATACTTTGAAATGTGTCCTGCCCAGGACCCACTTGATATTCACCAGAGGCTGGTACCCACCTCTCTCCCTCCCAGACACAGAAAATATCCTTTTTCCTCAAGTTGAACCTCAGGGCCTGGGGTTCTAGAAGAAGTTGCCCCTGTATTCCTTGTGAGCCTTACCATCTCAAGGAGAGGCTCCCACCCTGTCTGCTGGTCATAGCCACCTTTTCTCCCATAGGGCCTGGAGAATTGCTGGCAGCGGCACAGGAAGGCTGCGGCGTATCTGCACAAACGCCTGCAGGAACTGGGCCTGCAGCTCTTTGTGAAGGACCCGGTGAGGAACCCAATGGAAGGGGGTATCAGCTGATTGACCCAGGCCCTAGTCCAATGGGGAGGGGGAGGCTATGCACAATTGGTGAAACCAAGTACCATGTTTCAGTGGGTCTTGAGCCTCTCAAGGTTGGGGGCAACCTCTTTAGGCTCTTGGCAATCTCCAAATGACTCCTGCAAAGGGAGCCCTGCAGCAGCCACCAGTTTCTGGTCCTTTCTCTGGACTCTAAAAGCCAACAAGAAACTTGAGCATCATCATGGAGGATATGAAGGGTCCCAGCCTGTATGGCTGAACCTGACACTTTTTGCAGGCAATTCGGCTACCCACAATCACCACCGTGACTGTGCCTGCTGGCTATAACTGGAGAGACATCGTCAGCTATGTGCTGAACAATTTCAACATTGAAATCGCTGGTGGCCTTGGGCCCTCTGAGGAGAAGGTGAGGAAAATCCTGGAGTACCAGGGCTTTGTGACCAAAGGCACTAGATACCCAGTATTGAGTCCTGCTCCAAACACCTAACATGTGTCAGGTCATATCAGGGTCCAGAACAAAACTGTCTCCTCAGATAGAATATCCTCAGCCTGTTCTATCATACCAGGAAGGTCACATATCAGCTTTTCTGAGTCCACTCTGAGTGCTGAGTGACCCTCCCTGGCTATTCCCTGGACTATATGTTTTGAGTACAGACGAGAGGGCTGGCATTGGCCCCTGTGTGGCATCATAAGGCCACTTCCCTCCTGCACACCAGATAGATAGTGATATCATGTGGTAAACATACCCTGACCAGTTCCTATCAGGAAAGAGGCTGCAAAGGAGGCTGACATCTGCCTGTTCCCTGCCTACCAGGTACTACGGATCGGCCTGCTAGGCTACAATGCCACCACAGAGAATGTGGACCTCCTGGTCACCGCCCTCAAAGAAGCCTTAAAACATTGCCCTAAGAACAAACTGTGAGCATCCTTCCTCCAGACTTCACTCCTGAAGAGGCTGGGGATATAGAAGGTACCACAAGCTCATACAAGGCCACCAGACCTGGGGACTGCAAAGCTGCTGATACAGCCTGGCAAGGCGGGAAGGAACAAGATAAAGCTACCCCTCTTCCCACAGATGGGACCTTGTGAACACAGAGCTGTAATCACCTTCCAATGGCACTACAGTCTACAGGCCACTGGACTTTGAGAATATTCAATAAAGTGCTGGTCAAACATCTCTGACTGTGTCAGACTGGGTGTGGAAAAGTGAACGGGGCCCCTCAGCTGCCTGCACAGCCCAGCGTGGCTCTTTGAAGGGAGTCCCTTGCTCTAGAGACTGTGCAGAGACCCTTTCCCAGGCCTGGGGATACTGTCTTCAATTTCTAGACATCACTCATTCCCCAAACACACTCCCCTAATGCTGTCTTCAAGTGAATCTACAAGAAACCCCATTCATAAAGAAAGATGCCCATAAATGCATAACCAGAGCCTGAGCTCATGACAATGAGGGCCCACATCCTTGGCCTCTACCTGATGTTTTATATTCACCTAAGGGCCCCCTGAGCCCCAGTTCCCAACTCTGCTTGTCTCCCAAACCTCACTTCCAGACTAGTTGTCCAGCACATTCAGACCTGGAGCACTCTGGGAAGCTATACTCAAAGCTCCCAGAGGAGAGCTGGAGAGCCCCCCTTTATCAAGGCTGGAGAGCCCCCTTACCAAGGCTGGAGAGCCCCCCTTATCAGGTGACCGGTAGGAATGTACCTCCTGGCTATGTCCACACCCCTGATACAATTGGTCACAGCTGTGTCCTGGGGTAGGTTCCTGAACCAACAGAGGCTGCTGTCCTGTGGTCCCTGGTGACCAGAAGGGACAGACTTAAGAGACACAGTCATTGTAGAGTTGTGATCAGTGCCACATAGGGACCTGGAGCAGAACAAGGAGGGGGGTTCTTGAAGAGAATTCTGTAGAGTTTAGGGCCCAGAATACCCAGAGTCACGCGATGAGTAGGAGCCTGGCCTTTGTCCAGAGAGCAGCCCTACCTTGATTTGATCTCCCAAAAGGCAGACACTGAGGTATGCAAGTGATCTGGCTGAGAATAGACCTGGGAATCACCCAGGAGAAGATCCCTGGCTCTGGTCCAGCATATCAGTGGTGTCATTACACACATTCTCTGATGAAAAGCCTGCCCAGCATCCTGGACCTGACTGTCCTACATGACTGCACTGTAGAAATTCTGCCCCTTTACCTGCCAGTGATGGGCAGACATCTCATTCATTTCCAGTTTGGAGCGTTGATGAATACATCTGTAACAGCCTGCTGATTCATGACTCCACACTTTCACTTACTTTGAGTAAATGACAAGGATGTCAGTTACAGGCTTCCCTGACTAGGAGATGCTGTCCTAGAGTGGTAGCCATTCCACATCCTTGCCCAGGTGGATGCAGCCTAGCAGCTGTCAAACTAACTATGTTAGAATGTTCTCTTTCCTGCTGCCTGGCAATGTCCGTATATTTTCATGTGCCACAAACCTTCTTTAGAGACATATCAGTTCAAATATTTGGCTAGGTGTGTGTGTGTGCGTGTGCGTGTGCGTGTGCGTGTGCGTGCGTGCGTGCGTGCGTGCGTGCGTGCGTGCGTGCGTGCGTGCGTGCGTGCGTGCGTGCGTGTGTGTGTGTGTGTGTGTGTGTGTGTGTGTGTGTGTGTTGCATGCATGCAGGTGATGGGATGCACTTGCCTGTGCAGGTGCCTATGAAAGCCAAAGGTAAACTTGGAATGTCTTCCACCAGTGCTTTTCCTCAATTTTTAGGACAGGGTTTCTCACTGGACCCAGAACTCACATTTTGGCTAGGTTGGCTCTGTTTCTGCCCCTCTCCTTCACCTAGTATTAGGATTACTGGTATACACCGTTGTACCCAGCTTTACGTGGGTGCTGAGGGTCCAAATTTAGGTTCTCATGCTGGCTGAACACATTACACACTGGGACATCTCCCCAGAATGATAACATATATATCATTAGGGTTAGGGTTAGGGTATATAATGATAATATATGATAATATATATACCCTAACCCTAACCCTAACCCTAACCCTAACCCTAACCTTAAATATATATATATATATATATATATATATATATATATATATATATATAAAATATATTCTCAACCCAATCAGATGCTGCGTCTCCAGGGTTTCCTTGTTCAAAGGCTCACCTATCCATTTTCCTACTGATGGCTCCAAAGAGCAGGGATGTTTAATTTTGGCAAAGTTCCATGGATCTTCCTTCTGTGACCTGAGCTATTTGTTGTATCTTGACCCAGAAGTCTTTCCTCCTTTGAGGCTGTTGTGGATATTCCTGTATTTTCTTTTGGAGTTATAATGTAGGTCTATCATTTGTTGCATGGTGTGGACCTGGGGCAAAGTGCATTTTATCCATAGCCGTGCTCAGTTGTCCCAGTGGTACACTTGTTAAACAAACACTGCTTTCTCCATTCAGCTGACCTGCCAGCTTGGCAAAGATCATTAACCACGTATTTGCGGATCTGTTTCTGGCTGCTCTTCTACTATGGATGCTTTTTTGGTCCTGAGTCAATCTACCTTATCTCAGAATGTTCAGCCCCAAGTAAGTCTGAATATAAAGTGCTTTCTTCTTCTCTTTCTCTCTCTCCCCCTCCCTCCCTCCCCCTCCCCTCCCCTCTTCTCCCCCCACCAAGAGACTTTTCTTATTCTAAACCCTTTGAATTTCCATGTGAATCTTAGGCTTATTTTGTCTGTTGAATTTATCAACTAACTGTCAGGTTAAGACCAGTGAGAATCTTATAAATATCATAAACTTGAATTCATGAGCATTTATTTTAATGACTCTAATTTTTCTAAGAAACGCTTCAGATTTTCACTGTAGAGGTCTTGCATATACCTTTTGTCAGATTTATTCCTAAGAGGCTACTATCTTGCTGATATTATAAGTAGCATTTTTTAATTTTTAATTTTTTTAAATAATGTTTTTCATATTAGTCTTGTATTTGCCGACCTTGCTAGGTTCATAGTTCTAATGACTTTGTAGATTTCTTTGGATTTTCTAAGATGACAGTTATGCGTTCTTCCAAATATGTAGCCTTTTCAATGGCTTTTCTTTCTCACCTTGCTGAGGACCATGAATCCATCGCCAACAAACCAAAACTGGTTAGGAGAACGACAATCTTAAAGAAAGTGTTTAATATTTAAATTTTTTCTCTGTTTGGTGTGTGTGTGTTCAGTTTATGAAAGGCAGGTTTTCTGTAGTTCTTGTCTACCTCAGTTTGTCGAGTGCTGTAGGCATGATACATACTCACAGCATCGTTCATCCATTGCTACTGTGCAGTACTTCTTAAGTGTTAAGGTTATGATTTGAATATTATTTTCTTCTCCCTTATTTTCTGATAAAGCTTATCTAGAACTAGAAATACTTCTTTTTTTCTTTTATATGTTTGGTAGAATTCAACAACCCAGGACTTAGGGATGAGAACATTTTTATGGAGAAATTAAAAAAGAAATTCAACACGTATGAGTCCTTCCGTCTCCTCTTCCTCCCTCCCTCCCTCCCTTCCTTCCTTTTTCCTTTCATTAGACACAGGCAGGGTCTCCTTATGCAGCTCAAGTTGGGCTCAGATTCCCAGTCTTCTTGCCTCCGCGTCCTGAGAGCTGACCACACGTGGGGTTCATCTTTAGATGTTATCTTCTTCTTGCGCCAGCTTTGATAATTATGCTGTGTTTGCTTTTCATCCTGGCTATTGAATGAGCTAGTATGAAATAACCCCTAGTGTCCTTTTACAAACTTACTGTGTCCATGAAATTTGTAGTGACTTTTCTTTTATCATCTTCTATATTGGTGAGTTATATTATCTTCCTTTTTCTATTCATCAACCTTGCTAGAAAGTATTGTTCTGGTCAGTCTTTCCAAAACACCAGCGTTTGCCTGTATTGCTTTTTCTCTGTTGTCCTTTATTACGGTCCACTCTCTCACCCTCCTCATTTGCCCTCTTTTGGTTTTGACTTACTCATTTTTTTATATTCATAGTCTCTCTCTCTGTCTCTCTGTCTCTGTCTCTGTCTCTCTGTCTCTCTCTCTCTGTCTCTCTCGTGTGTGTACATATGCCACCCTATGTAAAGGCCAGGCAGGGTTAACTGGCAGGGGTCGGCTCTCTCCTTCTGCCATGAGGGTCCCAGGAATTGAACTCAGGTCTCACCAGTAGATAATCTTCCCTGCTGACCCATCTCACTGATCCTCCTTTGAAATCTTCGATAAATTCTTGATTGACAAGTAGTTTTTGTCCATATCTTGTGAGCTGCTTTTGGTTTCCTGCTTCCTACCCTGGAAGCTTCAGAAGCTGATTTTTAAACACAGCTTCTCTTTCAGATGTTTCACACTCAAGTTTCTCTCTGATTACTGGGCCCACTTCATCTCCAAGCTTCTTCGATGGGCAGCAGCATTTTCGTTATCACCCAAGTCAAAATATTTCATTGTTTTTCTGTTATGTTTTTATGTTAAACCATAGGAACCATAGATTATTTTAATGTCTGTTATATAATTTTTAAATGTTTGGAGGAAATCCTAAATATCCACTTGATTTTTATTTTTAATTTGTGTCTGTTGCAGTCAGAAAGGATATTTCTATGAGTTTTAGCTCGGTGTGAATGCACCAAATCCTGATCTTGTTGAGTGGGGTGGGCTTCTCCAGACAGCATTTGGGCTGTCTGATGACAGTTCTTCTAGTCCTTTGCACACTTGTTGATTTTTTTCCCATCAGATACTGAGAGTGAGTGTTCATATCTCCAAGTGTCCCCATGTGCCCATGGGTCCTCATGGATCACAGGGACTGATGAACTTGTGGGCTCAGAACTCACTTCACATGTTACTTACATCATTTCGTCTCTGTAATTTCCTGTCATACATATGCGTGCTTCTCTCCAATTAAGGAATCGTTCTATTTCTTGAAGCTCTGTTTCCGGGAGAACCATTTATCTCTTCTGCTTTCACTCCCCAGGGAAGTCACCAAGGTCAGCATGAGGTGAGGGGGAAGCCCGGTCACCAGGGGTGGATCCAAGCCACTGTTCTCGTAACTTATTTATCTCATGCCCTGTTTGCCTGGTCCCAGATAGTCTGCATCCATTGTCCCCAAGATTCATGATACACTGCTGTCATCTCCCACCTCTGCCAGCACACATGAGGGCCCGTGGCAGTGAGATTGGGGTCACATGATATCTTGGGATTCCTGTTGTGCATGACACTCCCTTGCTTTAGGGCATCAGCTCCTATGCTGGGGCTTGCAGGGATCCACACATCATTGGCACTATGGTCATCCCATGACTCAAATTTGCTGTAGAAGCCACCTGTGTGCTGACCCCACTCCGAAGTGATAATCATCACGGTCACTTAGTTGATGGACATTCCTAGGTGAGGTGTATATAGTCAAGACCCAGAGAGATCACCGAGCACCAAGGCAGAATGGACAAAGTCACAGCCTATGCTGGGCCTCTGAGACCAAGGGCTTCGCCTGTGTGGCAGACCTTGAGATGGTACAAAGATTCTCCGTGTTTCAATTATGGAATGGGTGCCTTTTTATAAGCCTGCAGGGATGTCCAACCTGTGGCCCACAGATTACCTGTGTCCCAGAATAGCTACTATGTAACCCAGCTCATTTGTGGACCTCCATGCTATGTTGAAATGTCAAAAATTGTATAAGACACCTGTGTAAGGCACCGAGGAACAAGCAGCTTGTCTCCCAAGGCCTATCTCATGCCCAGAGCAGGAGGGTCAGCTTTGACCAGTATTAAAATGCACTTTCCTCTTCCAAGCAGAAACACCACCTCTAATCTTCCCTTCTAATGGGCCAGGGAGGATGTGCCTCCTGTATGTGTGCCTATAGAGCAGGTTCCAGAGGCCCTGTCTTCCTGTTCTAGCACACATCACATGTCCAGCACAGCATCCTGGTGACAAAGCACCATTTGGCAAAGTTTCTGTAACCGCAACACTCACCACAGTCCACCTGGTCCTTACTGGGTTGTTGTGGTACACTTTGAAGCATGCTACATTCTGCTCCCATGCTCTCACATGGCATGTTTGGGTAGACTATTTGAAGGACAGTGGACTAGAGATTATTTCAAAATATTTCCTTGAGGACTGACAAGATGGCTGAGTGGGTAAAGCTCCTGAGTTCAGTCCCTGAACTGATTCATATAGGTGAGGAAAAGAGCCAGCTCCTGAAAGTTGTTCCCCGACCTCCACACATGAGCAATAGCCCTCAAGCAAACACACACACATACACCACACACACATACACACCACATACACACTACACACTACACACACTACACACACATACACCACACACACATACACTACACACACACATACACACCACACACTACACACACATACACCACACATACACACCACATACACACTACACACATACATACCACCCACACATACACTACATACATACACATACACACCACACACACACACTACACACATACATACCACACACACATACACTACATACATACACATACACACCACACACACACACTACACACATACATACACTACATACATACACATACACACCACACACACTACACACACACACACACACACACACACACATGTACAAGCAAAATAAATACATAAAATATACTTTTTAAAAATTTTATCTGGGTGTAGTGGTGCACACCTGCACTCAGGAGGCAGAGACAATCATCTCTAAGAGTCTGAGGCTAGCCTGGTCTACATAGGGAGTTCCAGGTAAGTCAGGGCTACATAGTAAGATCCTATCTAAAGGAAATGTAGTGTCCTCTTGGCCTCTCCTGTGATCACAGCTCTCATTTCTGTTAAGTGTGGCATTGGTGACATGTTCATCACTGAGGAGGTGGCCAGGGTGGACCTGGGTCTATTTCAGTCCCACTCTTGAGACAACATGGCATTTCCCTCGTGTTGATGATAGCTCAGGTTCTGGCCACTTGCCTGTTGTGTGGTTACCATGACATACGCTGTCAGTCCTTGGAGGACACTGGACACTGGATGAGCTGCACACCGAGGGGACCCTGGGTTCCCCCCTCAGAGCCTGAGTGCAGTCTGCAGTTCTGAAGCTACAGAGTAAATGTCAACAAGTGTCAAAGACAATGGAGAAGAGATGTCTCTGAGATGGGGTACTCAGGGGTCCCTGGGCTTCAGGGAAGCTGCTTTAAGCTAATGAGAAGACAGGAATCACAGGATTCTGGGAACAGGGGACACTCCTCCAGTGGCAGAGAAGTAGGTCAGCTCAGTATGAGGAAGGGGAGCTGTGGAATTCCCTCTTCTGGATTCAGTTCCTTTTGTACTAGAGAGTAAGGACATTTGTCCAGGGGGACATTCTCTACCTGAGTGGAGAAGATTTGGAAGGAAGTCATCCTTTGCACAGAAGCCTTTCATAGTCTTAGGAGTCTATATTTGCACTGAGAGATTCAGAATGTGGGGAAGCCCTCTCCACAGAGTACAGTGAGGCACTAATGTGTTCATCCTCCAGAAGTGTAGAGCATAGACAGAGCAAACGCCCATGCTGTCCCATGCCGATACTTGTTCTAACTATCAAGTGGATGAATCAATGGTCTCTGGAAAGTATATAACAATCTACCTCAATCCCAGTCTAGAACATGGCGGCTGGCTCAAGACCACAGTACCAGGTACTAGGATTCTCATAGCCATCCTTCAACAGGAGTCCTTAGGGACCAAGTGCCTCCACCAGTCACTCAAAGACATATCTTTGATCTCCACTTCTTTCCCAGAGCTCTGCAGGTTGGTAGAGGCTGGGCCTTCCATCACAGCTCAGCTGTTGTCATTTCCTATGCTCTTGGTCTTCTGGAAGATGTTCTGCATGGCTGAGATTCTGTCCTTATCCTGAATGTCGAAGACCTGAAACTGCAGTGGGCCGGGACAGAGGGTCACAGGAAGCCAGGCTATACCTGTCTCACACATCCTCTCTGACCACTCTATGAATGAGTATCCATCATTGGGTCCATCACCCCTACAGGTAGATCACCCCAGCCCTGCCTCACACAATGTATCCCTGACACAGAAATAACTCCCAAGGAGGTCTCACTAATTCTGGTTGAGGGCTCTTTGCCTGCACATTTCTAACCAAGAAATGCCAGATATGCCTTGGATAGGTGGTCCCTGCCCTTGTCGGGAGGGATGGGCTCAATAAGTGTAGAAGGGGCAGCTGGTAGGCGCCTCTAAACAGCAGGCCAGAGAACATAAGTCCCAAAGGATGTGATCATCAGAATGCCAGGTCCAGGAAGAAACAAAAGAAAATGGACCGTAGGAGGTCCAGAGAAGGCCAAAGCCCAAGGTAGAGAAGGGTTCTGGGCATTTATTCTGTGTGGTTTAGGGTAATTCTGTGGAACACAGGTCAGTCTCGGGCGCTCTCTGTGGGATTCCAGGGAGCAGTCTTACACTTTGGGGCCTCCCTTGAGGTGGAATTCTGTGTCTCATCTGACTCTCACCTATCCAGCCTTTACCTCAGCCATCCTTGAGTTCCTGACCTGAGAGGGAGTGATCAGGGTTCAGGACCAGGGTTCTAGCCATTTCCTCCTGAAACAGCTGCACCCACCTTATCCAGCAAAAAATCAAAGTAGGCAGTTGTCCAGTAGGTAGGGTCGCTGGCAGGTAGCTGCAAGAGTGCCTTGATTCCATTGTCAATGCGTGGTGGACGACTGTGGCCTAGGTGGGTGACGTGGATTCGTAAGGATTCTTCAGGCTGGCTGGCAAAGTGTTCCACACGTTGGTAGATGAGACTGAGGTCCAGGCCACTGTCCTGTAGCAAGTTACGCTCTGGGTACAGGAAGTGGGGCAGGTTCCTGGTAGCCAGGCAGCAGAGCAGCACCACCAGCAGGCGGAACACTGAACCTTGCAGGTCTACCCAGTCCTCGGGTGCTGGGAAGAACACAGAGGCCCACAGCAACACTGTCTGCGGGACACAAAGTCAGACCAGTCAATGGGCAGCTGAGCTGGTTCCCCATCACCTGCCTGTCCACTAGCTCCGCTCCAACCCTCCTCAACATCTCGGGGGGCTGAGTCCCTCCTATATCTGCCAACTTAGCAGCTTCTGAGGCTCCCATCACCTCCCGTGTCCCACCCTCTCCTCTGGGTCTTTTTTCTACCCTCTGTTGAACCCCAGCCTAAACTTCAAAGCTGCCTCAGGGTTATCTGAGGCTTTCTCCATGCCCCTTCATTGAGTTCATTCTCTGTAAACCAACTCAAAAGGCCCACCCTGGGCATTAGAAATCCTCCTCCCCCTTTCTGTTCCAAGGTCCTTACTGAATAGCCATCTCCCCTTATTATCCAACTGCATTTCTATGTCCTTAAACCCTCTGCCACTGCACAGTTCATCTAGAATCCTCTGTGTATGTGACCACTGCAAACTGGATCCGACCTCAGGCAGGGGTCTGCGAAAGCGGTGAATGACCTAAGTTCACACAGCGGAGTCTCCCAGACCTGGACCAAGCAGAGGGTTCTCTCAATCATGAACATGCACTCCAGGGGGAATCCCAAGACGTCACAGATCTACCTGCTTTTCTCTCACTGCCCCTGAGGGTTAGGGGTGACAGGAAGCTTTCTTGTTCTTCTCAGCACTGGACTATTACAAAGTCACACAGAATGTAGATGTGATGTGACTGAGACTGAGTATCCTGCCCCAGGGAACATAGAAAGGGAGTCAGTCCCCCCATGACCACCCAGTTGGCTCCAGTCTATAAAAGAATCCAGCCAGGATTGTTCACAGATACAGGGAAGACTCGTGCTGGGGGAGAAGTTCAGCCCCGTTTAGCCTTACTGGATTGCAAGGCCTCAATGTCACCTATGAATGGCCAAGGCCAGTCTGATGGGCCATAGCACCACTCTCCAGCCATGCCTCATGAGCTGTGATCTCTTCCTCAAGTGAATCTGGAGTCCTCTCAATCCCTATGACTGCTTATCATGGGAGCTTGTGTGAGGAACACATCTAAGTGGTCATCGCTCTCTGTCATTTAAGTCACAAATGTGAACAACAGAGCAAGGCAGGTGAGAAGCTACCATGCGTACCTTCAGGTGGTCAAAAGTTAGGCCAGGGCTCTGGTTGCCACCTCGCCAGCTCTCTAGGTTCACCCGGTCGAGGATGGAGAGGCTGTCCAGTCGGTGGCCAGGGAAGGAGCCTAGTGCACCAAGCAGGCGGCTGAGCAGGTAGCCAGTGGAGATCCTGAAAGCCAGACCCACCTGTCAGGTCTGGGGTTTACAGTCCCAGCACCCTGTGTACCACCAGCAAGAAGCACCAAGCTGCTGCTTCTTCCCAATACCAGAACCTCTTGAGCCCCATATGAGAGTCACACCCTTGCTGTGGCCATTCTGTGGCTCCATGGCCTGTCTTTCAGTAGTTGATTTCATTTGCTGGCTTGCACATCTGGGGTACAGACTCTCCATCAAAGATGACAGAGATTAGGGAAGACCTCAGCCATCCCACCCTTTATTTAAACTTGGGGTTGGTGGGGTCCCAGGCTGGCAGAAGGTGTAGGGTCCACTCTAGGGCTCGTTAGGAAAACCAAAGCCTGCCCCCCGATGTGAGCAAGAGGGTGGATAATATGTGGAGGTTCCTCATCTAGGACCCTTAGCACAGGGCACGGCATAGCACAGGCTCTCACTCTGTGCTTGGTGAACCATCATAGGGTAGGACCTCCAAGCCCTGTGAGTCTCAATCCTAAGGTGGACAGAGGTGAGACAATAGAAAAGCCATGTTCTTCTTTACGTAAAATAGTTTTTCTCAGCCCCACCTTTCACCTGCTTTGGTGGGTTGGTGGTTACTCAGCATGCTTGGCACAGACCCTCAAGGGTACAGGGTGTGGGGCCCACAGTGTTCTGCAAAGGCGTCAGAATGTCACAGCAACTTATAAATGATATTATAATGTCTAAAATGGCAGCACCTTGGGCATGTGTTTTGCAAGCCCCCCCCCCATCCCGACACACACAGAATCACTGTGGTCTTGTATGTGGACCCTGGTGGGGTCAGACTTGAATGGACCCCAGGCCCTGAGTCATACTGTCCTAGTTTCTGTCCCTTTCACCTTCTCACAGACACTGACTTGGTAGCAGGTAGCCCTCACTGACGGACTTTGAGAGACTCAGAGAGGCCAGGACTGGAGATAAGGGCTGGCAGATGAGAAGACGCATCTCAGATAGAGGAACGTTCTGAGCGGGCTCTGTAGAGCTGGCAAGGCTACTACAAGTGGAAGGCAGTAGCAAGGCCATGTTACTTTTAATGGTGTTGGCATCCTCACTGTGTGGGCATCCTTACTGTGTGGGCATCCTCACTGTGTGGACATCCTCACTGTGTGGGCATCCTCACTGTGTGGGCATCCTCACTGTGTGGGCATCCTCACTGTGTGGGCATCCTCACTGTGTGGGCATCCTCACTGTGTGGGCATCCTCACTGTGTGGACATCCTCACTGTGTGGGCATCCTCACTGTGTG
>PVIH01011175.1:0-32523 GCA_004025045.1 Sigmodon hispidus | reverse complement strand
CACTGTGTGGGCATCCTCACTGTGTGGGCATCCTCACTGTGTGGGCATCCTCACTGTGTGGGCATCTTCACTGTGTGGGCATCCTCACTGTGTGGGCATCTTCACTGCATGGGCATCTTCGCTATGTGGGCATCCTTACCCTGTGGGCATCCTCACTATATGAGAAACTTAGACAATATCTCCGCACTTAGACAACAGTCACCTTCCACACTGGATATCTCGTCACAGCTTTATACTACTGGTCACCTCCTATGCAGAAGATGACCAAGCCATGCCCTCCCCAGAGCCCCCTGTGAGTCGTTGAACACTAGAATTCCCCCAGAGATTCTAATAACCTCAGTATGACATAGATGCCTACAGGACAGAATCAGGCAAGAACCCTTCAGAACCTCCTACATGGGTCTCAGAGAACATTAAGCTGTTTTTCCCTTCCCTTGGGACCCAAAGATCCAGAGCGAACAGCATCTACCTCCAGTGCTGGGCATTAGCTGGCACCAGGTCCACTCCGTGGCTGGAAATTCTTTTCAAGACGCCCTCAGGGAATCCAGGCTTCAACTGTGCCCCATCCAAGGCAGGTACCCTGAGCTTCTTCCTCACCACAGGCACAACGTTGAAGCGGATCTTCCTCCAGCCGCTGGACACGAGCAGGGACAGATGAAGCTGCCCTTCCTTCAGGCTAGCAGCATTCAGTGAACCTGCAACAACCTGCCGTCAGTCTAGCCCCTCTCTTCTGGGTCTAACTGTGCTTTGGTCAGGGACAACCCACCTGCTGTCATGGCTGCCCTTTCCTGTATCCGCAGCTCCCCTAAATGCCCATCCATACTGAATGATCACCCAACCCCATTCATGAAGCACTGCCCGCTGGGCTATGGTACAGCAACCTTCATAACAACAGCACTACTCATGAGTCCTCTCTCTGCGAGGTCCCTCCCTCAGCCTTGTTGCCTGAGCCTGCTTCCCACACCTAGACCTATGAGATCTATCCCCCTGTCTCTTCCACCTCCGCCCATGCCCAGCTCCATTCAGTGTTAAGACTGGAGCAAAGAGAGAAACCAGGTCCCAAGGAGAAGCACTGGACATGGATGGTGCTTCAAGCTGGAGTGTGAAGAGCCGGGCTGCTGGAGTTCCTTCACACTTGCCCTGACCCCTGCCACCCTGTGCAGCTCAGAGCCAGCTATATATAATAGCTAAAGATGGCTATTATAAAGACATCTCATTGTTTCCTTCTGAACCTTTCCAGTCTTTAATGAAATGTCAATGGGATGCTCTTGGGCACAGCATCCCCATTCCAGGGACTTTGTACCCCCTAGACACTGATAACTCTAAAGAATAGCCTTTAGTTATGGTGTCTGTCACCTACAGTGTCTGAAGATTTGTAACCCTCCAGCCAGTTGTCACCAGGGAGAACAAACAGATATAATAGCCCTGCCCATCTGAGAAGAAACAAAGCTGGTGGATCAATCCCAGGCTGGGCCTTTCCTGATGAGCTGGTGAGCTGGTATCCATTGCATCCCCTACATTAGAAGCCTCCTTAAAAGTTCAGGTCATAGCCACCCTGTGCATGTATGCATGCTGGTCCTCATACCATACAGGCAGGACTGGGCAGAGAAGGCCAGTAAAAGCCTAAGGACTGGTTCATGGAGAGAACTGTCAGTGTTGAGAAAGGCCCTGGAGTCCTGGGAGTAGGTACTGGTTTGGATGACCCCATTTCCAAGCTGCCATGAGCCGGAAATCCAGGATAAGCCAGAACATTCTGTATGATGAGGTCTGTATCTAATTAACACCCCAGAAATTGGCTACCTTCATTCTCTCTCTCCTCCCTACTGAGACCCCACCCAGACCATATATCCCTATCATGCACTTCTAGGCCACCTAAGAGAGAATATTTCAGGGGTGACAGGGCTGGATGCTGGTGTGTCCAGGAGCCTTCCACCTCAGTGTCCCCTTCCTTTCAAAAAAAAAGTCGAGAGCCAAGATAATGAGGAGGATAATGGAGACACTCACAGCATCACACAGCTCAGGGCGGGACCCTCTTCCCCCCTATCCCAGCACTATTTTCCATGTCCACTGAAGGGTCTGGGTCAGAGGCCAGAGCGGCCAACTCTCTGGGAGCTGAGTGTGCTCAGAACAGAGTCCTCATCACAAGCCTGTAACAGAGCCTCCATTGTAAGGAAAGACTCCAGCTTGTTTGTGTATCCCTTCAGCTCCCACCATCTGCAGGACAGCTCTTAGGCAACCTCTGGAATTCTCCATCCCATATGAGCCTCAGTTTCCCCACGAAGGAGGAGGGGACCCTCTCAGCTCAGCATTTAAATGTCTCCTTGTGTTCCTCTAGTCACACGTTTTTATTTGTGAAATGTCAGTCTGGAAGACAGCCAGACACACCTGTTCTCAGTAAGTTACCTCTAAGCCAGACCTGGCTGGTCTCACCAGTTCCAGGGAGGGATCATTGAACCTTTGTCACCAGCAATAGCTTTCCTTTTAAGGAATGTGTTGGAAGCAATGCCTGGAATTTCCATGGGCCCAGCTCAGCCACAGAAGCAGGAATGGGCTGTGAGGTCTCCTTACTCAGCCAGGAGGCAACCTGGATATGCAAGGTGGAGGTCTAGATGTTTGGATATTCTAGTTGCCTCAATGGATGGGTCTGTGCCTCAGCAAAATAGGGAGCACACAGAAGCCAGAGACACCTAGCAATGGCTGCGCTAGGTCAAGGAAGAAGGCAGAAATAGTCCAAGAGATGACCAGGTAAGAAGCCCAAAGAGCTGCAAAATACCAAACACTTAATGACAGTCTCTGCCAACCCAAAGGTCAGTCTTCTGCTCCAGGACACCTGGCCTAGAAGGTCTGAGGGGGACTGCCCCTAGAGGCTGACCTCCTGATGCCCAAGGGCTTCCTGAGTCCTGCAATCTAGGTACTCAGCTGTGGGCTCTGCTAGATAGACTTTCCCAGAGCCCTAGGAAGCATGAGAAGAAACAGCAGACCACTATCCCAGGCTCCAAGGTCCCTAGATACGCAGCCAGACCAAGACTCCACACACTAGGGATCCCAGGCATGTTACTGCCCTCTGGGAGAGATAACTACTCCACTCCTTGACAACACAATACAAATACCAGGAAGTCGACTTGAGAAGACAAACCCATGAGAAAGTAGCACTTATTACCATCATGTGTCTGACTCCTCCCAAGAAAAACAGGACATTCTGTTTTGGCTTCCGGTGCCCTATCAACCTGATGTCCCATCCCTGAACCCAAGAACAGGAGCATCATCACTTAGGGTCTCCAAAATCCTTGCTCATCACAGGCTGTACCCACCCTTCCAGCCACTTTTGTGTAAAGAAACTGGCTGCTTCTGGTCATGCTGAGAGCCCCACCCACCTGGAGCTCCAACACGCCATATTTACATAAACAAGAGATTGAGACTGGGTCCTTGGCACATTTGAAAATGTCCAGTCTCAGAGTCATCTGGGTCTCAGTGTACCAAGTGAGAGACTCAGTCAGAAATTGGGACAGGCATGAACACATTCCTGTATATATAGAAGCATGTATGTATTCACATGCATACTCATGTTTGCTCACCTCCCCACACACTCATATGTATGAACTCTAATGTGTTTGCATCCTGACTCGAACACATTGCCATGTTCACGTACAATCTGACAGATTGTGACTGGGGCTGAAGTGGGGACAGGTGTTAAGCGTCACCACCACAGACTGTAACAGGTAACAGATTTATTTCCTAGAACCCCACCAGAGACCCTATGCAGAAAGCTGGCCAACAAGACAGTAGGTTTATTCTAAACTTCCAGACAATTTTTAAGTGATAGTCATTAAAATGTCTTCCTTAAATAACCGTGCAGATCCTGGGGGCTCAAGGGCCAGAGTACAGGCTCCCCCACCAACACAATGACAACTCACAGTGCATTCATACACATAGGAAACACACACACAGGGACCTGTATACAGCCCCCATAGGCCAGTCCATACCCCCAGCATTCAGTCACAGTGGTCACACATCACACGTGTGCAGGATACCTCCCTACTCCCCACGCCGTTACCTGGTGGAATGAGGCTGTGATGTTTGCAGTGTACAATGGCAGCCACCAGAAGATCTTTAAGGACACACAGGACTTTACTGGGTACAATGTGGCCACAGCACTTGTCTCTGCCTTCTGAGGAGACACTGAAGACATCATCAGTCATCCATGGCTCCAGGCCAGATGCTTCCTTGAGGACACCCAGACGACAGATTGCAGGGCCATCTCCTGGCTCAGGGTCTTCTGACTCCTCAATCAGGAGAGCTTCAGAGTCAATCCCCAAGGGCACCTCCACATCCAGTGGATCCTCTGAAGAACGCAGTGCAAACTGGAAGGCCTCCAGGTCTCTTGAATAGTCCACAAGGAAGCGGGAGTCCAAGGCATGGGCACGCTCCAAAACAGTGAGCAGGATGTTCTCTGCTCTCTGGTAGTCTTGGACGCGGGGTGACTCCCGTGACTGGATGGCCAACAGGTAGTGATGCCACAGAGGCATCTGCTCAGTCATGTCTGGAGCAAAGATATGGGGGGTAGGCATCCCTGAGCAGTAGGCAGCAGGGCCCTAGTGGCCCTTGAGGACTGTTCTTCAGCAGGTGTAAACTGGCTAGAAGGAAGAGGTACCTGTCCAGGTCAGGAGAAGCTCTGTAGGTGAGACTCAGCTCTCCACAGGCAGAGCTCCGAGCCGCAGGTTAAATAGCTGAACCAAGTCCAAGGTCTTTGAAGTGGGTGAGTCAGTACCTAACAATTAAGAGTATCACATGGGGACTGTCCAGGGAGGTGGAGGCCCAATTGCTTACCTCTCTCCTCCCTCCTGAATCTTAGGCCCCAAACAAAATGGCCTAACCTGGAAGAAGGTGTGTGTATCTAATGCTTCACACTCTACCCCAACCTGAAAGCTAGTCACAGTGTCTCTGTGAAATCAGCCACCCTCCCCACCCAGCCTCCTTTCCCATGGTTCAGATGGGAAGGCGATGGCTGCCAGAACCTGTGTGGGTCCTCTCTAGGGCTGCCTGGAGTGGAACAAGCCTCAGGCTAGACCTGGGCAGTGTTTCTTAAACATTCCCCAGATACCAGTGTAAATCAACCCTCTTCCATTTGCCATCCATATAATTAGCCAGCTCGGTCCCTCAGGCTTCCTGTCCATCCCTCCAGTCTTCCTCTGAGAAGAGCTAGCACGCACCTGGCCAGAAGCTGTTGCCTTCTAGGAGAAGCAGCCTTTGACTCCGCCTCACGGTTGGAAAGTCTTACCCTAGGAACCACCTGCCAGTGCCCTGCCCACCTCCTCCTCCTCCCTGCTCAGTGTTGTACAAGTCCAGACTGGCACAGGGAGCCGCCCCCATCTATCGACCCTTGGCCCTTAGAGGAGTCCCAGTACAGAGGCAGCTCAATTTCTAGTCTGCAAACAGCCTACAAGGTGACAGCCCCACGGGTGTCATAGAGATGCCATCTCCACAGCCACATCACTCATGGCCTCAGACCCCAGCCATCTGCACTAAGTCAGAGCTGCCAGATGATAGGGTAGGAAAGCCATTTTGGAGTGGCTACTCAGAGCCTCTGAGGGATTGCAACCAGTGAGCAAGCCTTTGTCAGCCTCCATGACAGACAGGCTTCCCTACAGCCTGGTCCAGCTCTTTCTATTGGGCTGCCCAGCATACACTCTGTTCAGGTTCCAGAGCGCTGCCTCTGCCCCCGTCTCTGGAGCTCCTACTCCATGCTCCTCTACTTTCAGTCTGTCTCTTATGAGGGAAATTTAGGTGGCATCCAAGGCCACCAAATGAAGTTCCCAGTCCTCATGCTCTCCTTGTGAGAACAATATGCAGGCTCTGGCACTGCAGGTGGCCAGCTGTCAGGCTACCACGGTGTACCTGGGTTTTCCTAGCCTTCATCTACACCTAACCTCATAGAAGTCTCCTAAAGCCACTCAGGAGACCCAGCCAGCCCTGAACAAGGTCTGCCTAAGCTCCTTGTCATCTGGCTACCTCCCCTGTCCTGGGGTCACACACCACTACGCCAGGACCCAGTTCCTGGATTCTGCATTCACAACCCTTCCACCAGCCCTGCATGGCCACATCAACTTTCTAGGAGATGCAACAATGACCAAAAGATGTACACAAAAAGGCAGGCACCATCTGGTGCCCTTAGAAATGTCAGCTGAGGTCCACTGACCGTCATGATAGGTTCTGAGAGGGCTAAGGGCTGTGCTGTCTCTCTGGAACTCTGTGGTCTGACAGGGTCCATATCCCCAGAGTGCCTATTGCCTGTTAAAGCTCAGACGCAGACACAGAAAGTCAGGTTCCAGGGTGCATGTGTTCAGAGGCCCTGTGTGTGGCCCACAGAGAGTCACTGTCCTTTCTGAGCTAAAAGCCCTTGACAAAGAACGGGATGTCACATACTATGTACTTCCAGCTACCTACACTCTAACAGTGCCCAGCAGATTCCTGACCACCCAGAGGACCTTGGCACAGACCTCTCCTAGGCAAGTGGCCATGATGACATGGGTACTTCATGATCTCAGATGGGACGGCAGGGCTTACCACACTAAACAAACTCTAGTCCTCCTCCAAGCCTTTACCCATTGCTGCTACATGGCATCATAGTCCAACCCTGGCACGGATGGCTGATAACGCACAAAGCACCCAGCTAAGTCTGGATTTCTCTGAGAATCACACTGAACTTGCAGGAAAGGCCACAAGCATTACTTGTTATGGAAAGGTGAGATAAACCTGCATTTTATTTGCTCAGTCTGTCCCTATCCCATGAGCTACTCAGAAGTGGAGTGTGTACCCGTGCCCACTGAGAAGGATCAAGATAAGAGAGACGACTGTCTCCAACTTAGTGACCTAATGCTCACAGCAGCTGATGTCATCGTTGGCTCATGTATCAGGCCCACCTAAGGATGCTTATGAGAACTCCAGGAATCACCTGTGGGATAAGCAAATATCTGAGGCAGATGCTTTTCTGGAAGTGCAGAAGCTGGAAAAAAGGAGCTGGGATGGTCTGGAGGACAACAAGAATCTGGAGTAGATAATGGAGTCAATGGCATGAGCTCCAGCATGGAGGCAGGCTTGGGAAACCCTAGCCACACCAGAGGGGCTGACAGGTGGCCACCCAGCCAGGAGCAGAGCTGAGCAGAATCCACTGTGCCTGTCACCAAGACAGATCTTAAGAGAAGCCAGTCATGCTAGGACAATGGTTCTCAATCTCCCTAATGCCATGACTCTTTAATACAGTTCCCTATGTTGTGGTGACCCCCCAACCATAAAATTATTTTCATCGCTACTTCATAACTGTAATTTTGCTACTGTTATGAATCATAATGTAAGTATCAGACATACAGGATATCTGATATGTGACTCCTGTAAAAGCGTCATTTGACCCCCTCTGGGTTAGGGTTAGGGTGACTCATAGATTGATAACCACTTGTCCTAGGAGGTAAGGAAGGAACTATGGGGAAGACCATAGATGTCTTCAAGGCTCTTTGGTTAACTGACAGCCTGTAGCTGATCCACTGTGTGTTTGCTGGGACTAGAGCGATGGAATTCAAGCGTAGAGCTGGCAGATGGAGACCGAGGGGCAGGCAGGATGATAGATAGTTCCCAGTAGCCTCAGCTTTACCAACAGATGTCAGACAGGCTCCAGGCAGAAGCTGATGCTACAGCTTTCCAGTTGCTTTCTTTTCTCACATAGCTAGGACACCAGAGCATGACCCATGAAGGGTTCAAGCCGTAGGATAAACCCTGGTGCCCTCACCTTTCCCTTCATCCCTCACTTGGGCTGGGAAAGAGAATGCAAGGGTGCAGCCCCTAGGCAAGAAGGTTTTGCAAGAAAGGGAGGCTAGGCCCCGCCTACCCCTTTCACCTGCCCAAGAGGGGTCAAGGCCACACAAGGAGAATATTTGGCCATCTGTCCTTCATGGCGTTCTTCCTGGATCCTTCCTCCTACCCTGTGGTTCAGGGATGGCAGTACAGTCTCTTAGGCTTTGCCTTCTCCACCAGCTCCTTTGTTACTCAACCTCAGGACTCTATCAGAGAGATGAGATGGGCCTTAGGCACCTCTGACCCCATGCATAGGAAACATATAATATGTGAAACTCCTCTGTGTCTGGTGATTTACTGGGGGCTTGTTCTACAGGACTCTGGGACACCCACTCTGCTGACCCAGACTGCGATCCCCATCTGTCATCCACCCTCAGAATGTCCTTGCTGTCACCCCACAGCTGCCTGATGGGAACACTGTGAGCCCTGCCTACTAGTCAGTCACATGGGGTTCCAAGCAGTCCCGGGAGTTAACAAGTAGGGGTGTGGAGGCTGTGCCCCCTGCTCAGGGGAGCGGAGGACACACAGATAGGTAATGCCCTGGCAAGGGAGAAAGGAATAAGTGTGACAGGGAGTGTTGGGGGAAATTCTGTCAGACCGAGGAAACACGAGCATGGATCACCTCAACACACAGAGTACACAGGCCATTCTGTCTGTCCCAGGACCATCTAGTCAGCCCAGGACAGACTAGATGCTGGCCAGTTCTGAGTTCAGAATCTGTGGGTGCCACCTCTGTTAGGTCTCCCTTTATCTCCATGTTCACAAGAGATTTTGGTTGTTAGGTTTGGGATTAGGATTTGGTTCTGTTGAATAAATAAGCATAGCATTTATTATTTTAACCATATTAAAGTATGCAATAACGCGACATTAGAAGGTTAGTGTGGTCATCACTACCACCATCCACTTTGACACTTTCTTCTCTCTCTCTCTCTCTCTCTCTCTCTCTCTCTCTCTCTCTCTCTTTTTTTTTTTTTTGAGACCTGACTCACTATGTATATGTATCCCTAGCTGGCCTGGAACTCACTATGTAAACCAGGCTAGCCTTGACCTTACAGAAGTTCACCTTCCTCTGTCCCCATTCTGGGCTAGACTCTTCTCTTCTCAAATAGAAACAGTGTCACTGTGGGACTCTCACCCCCCCCCACCAGCCCCTCTCCTCTCCAGCCTCAGCCATGAATGGGGACAATGGTTGCTTCTGTCTGTAGATTCACAGCTCTAGGAACTTCATATAGATGAAATTGCACAGTCCTGTCTTTTTGTGACTGGTTTACTTCGCCCAACCTGATGTCCTCCAGGTCCAGCCAGGCCACATGTCTGAATGTCCCTGTCCCTCCTGCTAAACACAGAGCAACCATCCACTGTACAGACAGCCAAGTGTTCCTTATCTATTCATCCACCAGCAGACACTTGGTTGCTATGAACATGGCAGCCAGATCTTGCCATCTCTGTTTTCTGTTCTTCTGGGTGCACACCCTGACATGGAATTGCTGGATCCCATGGCATGTGTTTCATTTTTTGAGGAAGTAGCATGCTATGCCCAATCAGCTTCAATATTTCACATTCCAGTGGCATCCAAGGCCTCCGGTTAATCTACAGCTTTATCAACATACTTTTCTACTTTCTCAGTTGTAGCCACCCTAGTGGGTGTGATGTTCACCAGTACAGTTTTCCCCTAGTAATTAGTAAGGTCAAACATTTTTGTAGGCTCATTGACCCTTTATGTGTGCCTAACAGAGAAATGTCTATTCCCACTCTGGATTTTTTTTTTAAATTGTGCTGTATCTCTGAGTGTCTGGAAATTTTTATATATTCTAGATTTTATTCCTGTAACAGATAAATGATTTTAAGTATTTTCTTACATAATATTCTAGTTGCTGTTATTTCTCTTTCTTAATATTGTCCTTAAGTATGAACTGTTTTAGTGTTTATGAAGTTTGAGTTATCTGTTATTGTTGACATCCATGCTTTCATGGTTGTATCCAGGAAGTCACAGCCAGATCCAGTGTGCTAGATCTTCCTCATTTTTTTTCAGCTGTGACTGACCAGCAGCCCCACACCCTCTCCTGTCACTGAAGGCAGAACTTCCCTCACACCTAGTCTTTTCCTGGTTGTATCATGGTATTCAGTGTTCTCTAGTCCTTAAGAACGTGTTACAGAGGGCAGAGTCCCTGAGCCACCCTGACAGTCATTATCCAGGACCATCCACCAACCATCCTTTGAACAGGTGAGCGGTGAGGGAGAAGACAGTGAGGTTCTCCTCTGCCTAGGGAACCCCTCAAGTCCTCCTTATTTGAATCCCTCAAACAGCCTCTAATCTTTACAGCATTGACTGGCCCTATGAATGCCATAATTTCCCATCCTTGACCCAAACCTTCCTGGCATAGGGAAGGGACATTAGAAGTCCTTATGAAGGGTCCTGTATGTACTTTCTGTGTGAAGGCCAGGTGCCCAAAGCCCCACCCCAACCCTGCCCGGGCCTCACATCTCACTCAACAGCCAGGAATGAGGATGGTGTCACTCAGCTTCAGAAGTGGCTCTGTTAGCCTCTGATGTCCTCCAAGCACAGTTCATGTGGGGGACAATTCTTGTGTCATGAAAGGGTGGAGGGTATAAAGGAGCGCCATGTATGTCCTGTCCCTTCCTTCATAGCCCCAGGGTAGCCTGTCTGGCCAGAATTGGTCTAGAATCGGACTTGTCTGTGGCCATCTCTGTCCCTTTGGTGACTCTATGCCCCGGAGACAGGGTGGACTGCACACATGCTGAATGCACAGGTCAGGAGATGGCAGCCATTGCTCATAGGGAGTGGTTCTTGAGGACAGCCAAGGCTGGGCTAGCCTGGACTGCAGCCCCTTTGCTGTGGGTTCTGGCAGGAAGTTGGCCTGTGTACTGAACTTATCTAGACTCACCACAGCCCTAGTCACTGTACCAAGACTGACCCCCACTATCACCAGTGTGTCTGTGTCTACCCATGCCTGAGGCCAGCCATGATGATGCTCATGTTCAGTAGCAAACAGCTATGAACAGTCCTCCAAGGAACTGGAAATCCAGGGTTTGCTGTGTCTTGGGGATGTTTCTGGTGAAGTTTCAGGTATGGCAGAAGAAACCATGACAGAAGCCCCTCTGAAAAGAAGTCTCCCTCTGAGCACAGAAGTATTGAGCAGTCTGCCGGACAAGTGGTCACAGACAGGGGCAAAATCAGCCACATGCTGGGAGGATGGACAGTAGCAAGTCCTTGACAACTGTGGCAGAACTTGCTCCCCAAACTTCAGGACAGGAGTCTTGGGGTTCTAGAACCAACAGTCCAGTCTATTAGGAGGAAGATTAGGACTGGCCAAGGCCCTCTTGAGACCCACTATCCTCATTGGCCAATCTAATAAGGCTCATGATAGAACATGATCTGGGCTTGTCATGAAGATTCTCCTTGTCATCAATAGCCCTGGACCAGAGGTTACATTCATGGACCACATAGAGCCCAGGCCAATCTCAGTATCCAGAGCAGATGAAAAGACAGAACCTTAGGCTCCTGTGCATGGCCATGAGTGGGGAACAATGCCAAGGGCCTTTCAGACAACCCAGAGGAGGACAGACCAAGGTGGTTATCAGCTGGTAGAGTACATCCTAGGACCTAGAGACTGACTATGGGGGTCAGATGGTACGCCTGAGTAGGGCACAGCTTTCCTCATCGTAGGACACTCTGAAGATAACTCTTTGTTATTAGCATTCTATGCTAGAAAAGTAAACGAACATATTTCTGCTTTCCATGTCAAATATTATTGAATAACAATAAGTACACAAGTTTAGCAGTTTCAATAACACATATTTCATATATTTCCACCTTCCTTGGTCACCTGGCCAAAGATTCTTTTATTCCCATTTTAAATACTAGTATTAACTTTGATGTCACACAGCACACAGTAAGTATATATCTCTATATCTGCATGCATATGTACAGGATGTACAGAGAGGCTGCAGCAGGGTTCAAAGGCTGCAGAAGTAGGCTGAGAATCTGTACTGACAACATAATGAGCCAGATCAATGCCAAGAGGATAACTGAGGAGAGATGCAATTCTGTACATCCTCAGCAGAGCACTCTGCAGACAGGTAACCTGCCGGGCTCCAAGGAGGAAGGATGCAGAAGATGGAGTCACCTCTGCTCCTGGGGAAGGTCTGTCTCTCCTTAATCCTCAGATATCCATGACACATCTCACCACCGATATTCAAGTTCTTTGACACATTAACTAAGTCAGTTTGTGACCCTGAATGGATATGGGCTTGTGTTCTGCACCTTTGGGTGTGGTCAGCAAGCAAACAGTCTCTCTAGACAGCAAATGGGGGCTCTAAGAAGAGGCTGGTCCCTCCCTCAGGTCAGCTTCACTCCAGGTCTCCAGGGAAACCGCTTTGGCCAACAGTGTTCCTTAGTCTGCACAACAAGCCCTACTCCTGTTTCCAGGGAAACCCAGCCCTCGGCGTCCCAGTTACCGCAGCAACGTTCGGTATGTGGTCTCCACAATTAGGGCAGGGCAGCTGGGCACCCAGGAGCAAGTGAATTTAACAGGACAGATCCAGCATAACGACCCCATGTACTGCGTACTGGTGTGGGGAGGCACACAGAGGAAAGTACTGGGCAGTTGAGGTTCAAGAAGGAGTCCAGGCACAACTTAGCTGAGTTTCTTGCATAGGATGAGCTCCACTTCCAGCAATCCTGAAGAGGGAGACTCCACCGAGCAATCTCACCTGGGGCTGGACACGGTGATCCAGGTCAGTGAAGTGGCTGCCGTCTGTGACCCCTGGAACACAGGTCCCAGAGCACTTGCCAGTCTCAAGAGCACTTTTAGACAGGACACTGCAGGAAGTCAGCTGCGACTCCAGAGAGCATGCTCTTCTCATGCACGTGCTCAGTGTGATTATGCAAGTGCAGACCTCTAGATTGGCAAGGCAGTTCAGCCGGCCAGTCCCTCTGGAGCCCTGGGCTTGTAGCCTGCACCAATGTGGAAGTAAGAGGGGTTCCACAGTTCTGGTAGCCTGGTATGAAAGCAATGAGGTCTGAGCTGGAAGGGGAACTTTGATTTGAGGGTATCCCCAAAACTCATTCTGCAAGCTGCAGAAGTTTCATTTCTGTCTTCATGGAACTTGCTTGTAAAATAGTATTAATGGAATCATCAGTATCATCCCCATATCCCTCTCCTCCTCACCAGCCCTGCTCTCCCCCATCCTAAGCCTCTAAATCCTTCATCCCCTGCACTGTTATCATCCAGACATCCCAGCCAGGCAGTCCCCATCCCCTGGGGATCTCAGTGTACCCCAGATGGAGCTGCTGACTCACAGTGTTCATTAATCCAGCTCTCAGATACTCAAAGCCATGCTGCAGGGAGTTGACATGGTCCTAGGTAAACAATACATCAGGCCCTCTGAAAGCAGTGCAACCGTACATATTATTCCAATTACATGATTGCACCTTTGCACACACAGGCATACACATCTGCCCACAGAGGACAGACATTGACACAAACAGGGTATTAAACCCAGTGGAGATGAAGGAGATGGGTCAGTTGGAGAAGAGAGATGCCATCAAGTCTGATGACCTGAGTGTAATCCCTGGGAGTCACGTCGTGTAGAAATCCAAATCCTAAAACTTGTCCTCTGACCTCCACACTACACTATGGCACACACACAGACTCCAAACCCACACACAAGTAAGTAAATGTACTTTAAAAAATAAGTTAGTTGATGCAACAAGACAAGTTTGTCCTGGGTGGGGATTCTCACCTGAAAGGCCACTCTGTGAGCTCTACCTGATGGGGGTCTCAGTCTGAGCTCTGAAAGCAAGGTTCAGAAGGTGGGTTCAGAGAGAGTGGTCACAATATACTCACAGTTCTACCACACCTGAGCATCACATTACCCTGTAAGGACCCGATCAGCTCCTTTGAGACGTGAGGATGGAAGTGAGTGGCTGTGTGTTTACCACTGGGCTGGAGGGAGAAACCCAGAAGGATGCAAACATCTCTGGACATGGGTGTTGGGGGCTTCTGCCTGCACCTAATCTCTCTGTGCCTGGGAAGCTGTCACCTGAAAGTCATACAGAGCCTGGCCAGGCTGCTCCGTCTGCCTGCCCACACCTGGTATTTGCACAGCTGTGATTAAGATCTCTGTACAATTACATCAGGTGAGCATGCAGCAGGAAGGCGCCATGAGATGCCCAGATAAGCCTAATCAGACTACTAGCAGGACTCTGGGGACCTCCAGCTGCTTTGTCTACATACAGTGTACTGTGGGACCCAGAGAGGGCAAGGCTTGAGTTGGGGAAGCCTCCTACATGACCAGAAGCATAGCCTTTGACCTTAGCCTTCTCCTTGTGCTGGGGAGAACTCCTCAGCATCCCTCTCCCTCCAGCCAGAGTTCCCTTTCTCTTGCTTCATCTGCACACCATTCCGAACAGCCTCTGCACAGTGTCACAGAACACCCAGCCCCACAGGCATCTTGAAAGCTAGAACCAGAGACAAGGACCAGGCTTGGAAGTCCTGAGCTTGGTTCCAAGTGTGTGTGGGGGGGGCATGCACATTGGCTTGGTGAGTTCAAAGACCCCTAAAATTACACATGAAATGAGGGGCTCACTGTGCACCAGGAGATGGAGCTTCCTGAGTCCTCCCAGATCCAGAACTGACAATACATCTAAGACAGCTGGGAAGTGGCAGGAGGGGAAGATTTCCCACTCTTGACTTTGTTACTTTAATGGCATAGAACGTTTCAAACTGTTTCTTTTGGGTTAAGTTCTAGTTTTCTGGGAATTTGTCCATCATAAAATTTCATATTTGTTGGCGAAAGTTGTTGCTATGGTTTGGGTGTGGTTTGAATGTGCCCCCAAAGGGTTCACGAGCTGGAAGTCTAGATGGTGATGGTAAGAAAGAGTGGAAACTGTTTAGGTCATAGGGCACTGGCCCCAGAAGGGATTGGTGGCTTCTTCCTGGCCCCCACTTCCCTTCAGAATGAGGTTTTTTTTTGTTTTTCTTTTTTTTTTTTTAAGCAGCAAATCTAGCTCCTGCATGCCCTGGCTCCTTCTTTCCATACATTATACACTCTATTCTTTCACACATACAGCTATCACAGTGGCATCTACCATGTTGGAGTAGGGCTGGACACCTCACCAGTGCTCAGCAGAGGCAGTGCCTCCAGCTCCGTGACCCAGCCCCAACATAGCACCAGGACATGAGCTAGGGTGGTGCCTCTGTCTTTTTAAGGAGCTGAAGCAGGAGGAGCAGCCAACTCTGCCTCCCAGAGAGTTTGAAAAAGGGTGTCTAGAACTTAAAACATTCCGTTTAAGTACACGAAAGTGCGGGATGAATGAGGGCTGAGTGGATCTCCCTGACTGGCACCTGCTTCTTCCCCTCCTTGGCTGGTAATTTATGGCTCTTGTCTTAGCTGGACTTTCTATTGCTGTGATAAAACACCGTGATCAAAAGCAGCCTGGGTAGGAAAGGGTTTATTTCATCTTCCAGCTTGTCGTCCATCCTCCAGCGAAGTCAAGGAAGGAACCTGGAGGCAGGAACTGATGCAGAGGCCATGAGGGAATGTTCTCTAATGGCTTGGCCAGCTTGCTTTCTTACATAATCCAGGACCACCAGTCCAGGGTGGTACCATCCTCAGTGCCTGGGCCCTCTCATATCAATCAGCAAACACCCACAGACTTATATGCAGGCCAGTCTTATAAAGGCATTTTCTCATTCTCCAGCCCCCCAAATAGTATCATCTTCTCAAATTCTATTGAACACCAGATCTCCCAGGCCATGGCAGCCACCAGCTTGCTCTCTATCCCTGTTCATCTGACAATTCTAGGGACCTTACATGAATGGAAACTGTCTGTCAGCTTATTTCACTTAGCACAGTGTCCTCAAGGTCCTCCCAAGTCACAGCATGACTGAGTGACAGTTCCTCCTGTGGATAGACTGTGCATCGCTCATCAAACCATTCCTCTGTGAACCACTGAGCTTCTCCACCACTGTGAGCATCAATGGATGCAGGTTCATCACCATGGGTCTTCGGTTTCATTTTTGTGGGGTCTGTTCTAGAAGGACTGTGGGTGGGATCTAGCTCTAATTCTACATGAACCTGCTTATTTTCAATTTCCACTAGTTTACATTCCTGCTCTCTTCTGTGAACACGTGTGTTTCAAGCAAGACTTTCGTTTGTAGTAACTGTTTTCATTCACTCACTTGCTGACAACAATGGATTCTTCAACCCTGTAGCCCCATCTGTTCTAACATCAGCTACCCAGGAGCAGTGAGTTCTAGGGCCCAGCTTCACAGGATGAAACACTTCAGATGCCCTTGGAGACTATCCTCTGATTGGCCAGCTAAATCTGAGGTTTCCTCAAACTTAGTAACCTGCCAAAACAGCTCACAACATTCATTCGGGGAAATCCACAGAGTGATTCCAGGTAGAGCTGGAGCACCCTGTTGGGGTACATGTTTGTTCTAGTCCTGCATCTATAACAAGCCCTTCAATGGGGTTTTCATGGGCACTTCCTATGTAAATGCTACTGATTACAGCCCCAGTGTCTGAGTCTTGGTGGTGGCCAGAAAGATCCAGAGCTCTTATCCTGCCTTTGTTACTTTGAAGCTCCTCAGGGACCCAGAATCCCCTCTTTCAAAGTCACTCCTCACTCCACAGATCAAGGGTGGACGTCCCAGGAGTACAGGCCCAACAAAGACAGCAGCTGATTGGTCTAAGTGTGGCCTGGCCACAGTGCTAATCATGTGCCAGCCAGGGAAGGACACATTGACTATCTCTGTCTCCAGGGCCACATGTCCAGACACCAGTGCCACTGCACTAACCAGATGGGCCACATCCTCTGCTCAGACTTTTCTGAACCATGGTCCAGAGACAGGCCCCACCCTCCTCAGCAGAACACGCCAAGCCTTGACAATGGCATTTGAGTTTTCTCCTCTATCTAGCCCACCCACCCACCCCCCTCTTTCCTCTCTCTCCTTACTCCTCACCCACCCCTTGTTCTTTATCCTGGGCCTTGGCATGTGCTGCTTTGAAGACCAGCCGCCTTCCCCAGAAAGCTTGTGTGGGCGTCGGGACATAGGAGCAGACAAGACAGACATCATCTTCATCCTGCTTGAGAATTCTCTGCTATGAGTCACTTTTGTAGTTAGTGATTCATACCTTTGGCCATTCCAACACGGCTTTCAATTTCTTGTGTTGGGAACCTGTCTGAGCCTGTTTGTATGCCAAGCACTGTGCCAGGGCATGGATAGATCAGTTGTCCCTTCATCTCCATCCCCTAGTCCCCTCATGACTTTAGAAGCTTCTGCTCCAGGAGCAATGCCCATACCCAACTTGGCAGGTACAGTCGGGAAGAAGGCGGAGGTGAGGGATGTCAATCAAAGGAGATATAAAGCCAACCTGTCAGGCACAGGAGTAGACGTTACCAGGTACCAAGTCCAGCGGTACTGATCAAACCCTCTGCGGGAGGACAAAGCGCTGTGAGTCTACAGTTGGGCCTGCTCTTAGCCAGGCCAGTTCACCAAGAGGATGCTAGAGGGTCCGTGGGCATCCAACCAGGTGCATACAAGGCAGGGGATTGCCCACTGGCTGTTCAGAAAACTATCCTTACAAGTGTTTGGGGACCCAGGATTGAGTCTCAGGCCTAACACAGACCCTGCAGAAGTCTTAAACTCACCCAGCCCTGGCTTTCCCACACAGGGGAAAAGGGCAATTTCCAAGTCAAGATAACTGATTTCAGAACATCTGCACCTGGAAAATGGATAGTGCTAAGAAACATCAACCTACCTAACCTGCTTCAACTCTCACACTGTCACGGGTTCTTGTGCTGTTCATGGTGTTGGAGCCCCCTCAGTTCCAGAAGTTGGGCAGGCCTTGCAGCCCTTCTGCAATACTAGATATGGCCACACGGGGGCAATGTTGGAGCTCAACATCTAGACATCAGCCCCAGGCCTAGCCACCCCTACACTGAGATATAGGACAGTTCTCTGCTCTACCTCTGTTACCCAGTCCTGTCCTGCCTGCGGCCTAGGTTAGAGCCTGAGATCGTATCCAAGTTACGCTGGGCTTGTCTGTTGAATGTCCTCTCCCTCAGAGAGTTTAAATGGGGGGTTGGGGGCCCTGCCCTGCTTCCTACTGAGTTCTTAAGTTGGAAGATCTGATTGAGTCCTGCCTTTCTCCATAACTGAAGTGGCCAAGTTCGCTTTCAAATTCATTCTGCTCTCCCTTGGGGACCAGCACCTTTACTGTCCACCCGCCTGTGGCCATAATCACGAGCAAGAGGCTGTGAATTAGCTTGTGAGCATTGCCGTTTCTGCTTACTGATCTCCCTTGTCTCTATCACACCATCCCTGCCACAGGAGGACCCTACAGGCCTTCAGGGAGGGGCCAGTGCTGTTGGCACTGGAAGAGGGCTCCAGGGAGGCCACCGAGGCTAATACAGGGGGTAGTGGGAGCCTCACCCTCACACCTTTGCAGCCCCCGCTCCGTTGTGGTTTAGCTGAGAAAATGGAAACCAGCCTCACCTCCTCAGTTTCACCCTTAATGGGTTTTGTTTTATTTTGTTTGCTCTGTCTTGTTTTTTTCTCATCTACCTATAGCCTGGAAGGAGAGTGCTGGGCTTCCTTCTGGGCCAATTGGGGTACCTGTCCCTGAATGCTCTATTCTGCCCCCACTTTGGGTACAGCAGCAAGATGCCCCCCAAATCCTGCTCCAGAAGCCCCTGTAGTGGACACACTGACTCTTCCTCCTGCCCAGTCTAGACAGCAACCCAGGCAAGCACAGAGCTGGGAGAGGCCGTGCCCCTCAGAGTCTGGGCTCCAGTGGGCACTGCCCTTCCTTACCAGTGGGTTACCTGGATTCCCCTTCAGGGTGATCACCATCCCAAATCTGGAAGGATCACACGCAGAAGGGTCACGCCTGTGGGGCAGGGTTGGAGAAGAGGACAGGGCCCCAAGCTGGAGCCCATCCTTGTGAGAGGCTCTTTTCCTGGATATGGCCCCACACTGAAGGCTGGATCCCTGTCCTGGTCTCAATCTCCCCATCCACAACAACTGCTGCCCCGCCCCCAGCAATGTTTGAGTCAAGATCCAGAATGGGGAGGACACATGCCCCATCCCCCAGAACCCCCCATTCCAGTCTCTAGGCAAGGGCAAAAGTGCAGTGTGAGGTGCCCAGGCCACAGAAGGAAGGCTGGTTAACATGGAGGATCCCAGCCGTTTCCATTGCCATGGGGCCACGGGTGGTGGGCAGCTCCACGTATTATTGGGGGACAGAAAACCTATTAGCAGCTGGTGACAGTCCTTCCTTCTGCTAGGTCTCCCTCCTTTCCAGACCTGGATCCCATTCTTCACCTCAACAACAGCCCCTGGGGCTCTGGAACCCGGAATGGCCTGTAATACCACCCTGCATTTTATCCTCCATAACTTCACAGACATAGCATGATATTTCCATGGTTACCTTACACTGATGGCACAGTGGAGACCCCTCTTTAATTCTCTTAGATGGGAGACCTGCTCTGACCCAGGGAGTGAGGTAAAGAGGCCCGTCCTCTTGAGACAAAGACATTTGCCCCTACTGAGTCTCAAACAGACGCATTTTGGGCTAGATGTAGATGCACAGGCTGGGGAGGGGGGTGGCCTCCCTGGGGGTCTTTGGTATCTGTTGAGCACACTGAGGGCAGGGGGACCCGCTCATCTGAGCCTGGGGTCTTTTAGAAAAGTAACCATAGAAGTCCCTTTTGTCAAGCCTTGATGTCCTTCCCACAGTTTGAGGCTCCCCTACAAGAGGTTATCCAGCCGCCCCATGACCTCACGACCTCGCTAGAACCTTCCCCAGAGCCAGGCTGGTTAGGAAATATCCTGGTCCTGGAGGTGGTGACCCACCCAGACTGGGGGGCCACTGGTGGCAACAGGGCCTGTGGGACAGACACTGGAAACTCCCCTAGCCCCACTTCCCACCACGGGCTCGATTTAGGAACGGGGAAGGAGGCGGTTCCAGATGAGATCCCAGGGGATCCAAGCCCGGGGTCAGCACAGACCTCCTAGCAGAGCCCCGCGCCCCTCCCCCGCACCATTTGCGTGGAGGCTGGGCGGCCCTCGCTTGCAATCCTCCCGCGCGCTGGGGACCGGAGGCGGGAGGGTAGGGCAAGCTGCCAGGGACGCACCCCTCCCGCTCCCCCTCCGCACCCCTCCTGCTCTGGCTGGGCGTCGACCCATCGCAGGCACCCGGCCACAGCTGGAACCTATTACACCCCCAGCGCCTCTCGGGACGTCCCGGCTAACAAGTGACCCTCTGTAAACGTTAGGAATGAGTCAAGTTTGTACTGCGCCGCTGCTTTCCCGTTAGCGGGTGGCGCCGCTGATGCTCCGGGGAGAGGAGGGAGGGGAGGTAGGGTCCTTCCGGCCTGGAGGGAACCTCCGACTGGAGCCAGCATCACGTCTTTAATCTGCGAGCCTGGGGTGCTCATTGCTACCCCACTAGGCCTTGGGTTTCCCTTGTGCAAAACAGGGCAGCCATGGCGGAGCACTTCCAGCCATAAGAAAGGTGGGAGAGACCTTGGTGGTCTCGCAAGGAAGTAGCCAGCAGAGTTCTCCTCATCAGTGGAGATGCTGCACCCAACGAAAACTGTTTACCACCCACTCAGAGCAAAACTGGAAGGTTCTCTGGAGGAAAGTGAAGTGAGGATGCCTTCCCAAGACCACCTAGGGGAGTAAGTGCAAAACCTTAGGAAAGCAAGTCTTTGCCCAGCCAGACTAACCAGGCCCTGAGCTCACTCATTTGCAGCATCTGACCTGTGCAGGATTCCTGGGGTCAAGGATAGGCCCTGTCTAGGGCCATGCAGACTCTGGATATTGGGGTGACTCCAATCTAACTGGCCTAAGAGAGGCATCAGAGGGCAGTAGTGCAGGTCTTTAATCCCAGCACTCAGGAGGCAGAAGCGGTCAGATCTCTGTGAGTTCGAGGCCAGCTTGACCTACATATGGGATTCCAGGATAGTCAAGGCTACACAGAGAAACCCTGTTCCAGAAAGAAAGGGATGGTGTCAGTATATAGAGGAGGACTAAGTGAAGGCCATGGTTTATCTCCATGGAGACATTTCAGGATTCAGGATGCAGAGGCCTGGTTACAGTCAAAGAGAGGAATGGGTAGGGAAAGTGGGGTGCTTAGAGAAGCAAGGTCTCCCCATGAGTGCAGGCCTGAGGGCGTCAGACTACAAAAGGTCATCAGTGAGAGCTGGAAAATGCTCTGGGTGTCACTGGAAGGAACTCTAGATGGGAAAGGGATGGGGGAATCCAACAGGATCAGCAGGAGAGCAGCAAGGCTGTGGCTGCTGCCCTGGGAGGAGGTGAGTGGTACCCAGGCATCAACTACCAGTCATTAGCCCCTGCCTTCAGTTCAAACATCCTTCGTGACGGGGCAGGTGGGCCACTGTGGGCCATTCCTAGTCCCCATCACATTGTCTGCCTGTCCCATACCTGGAAGTCTCCAGCTGACACAGACCAAGTCTGCCCATAGGACCGGCCCAATATTAGGTCCATTCCTTCTCCAAAACATGTGTCTCTCCCACAACAAAATGTTGCTGAGAATCTCAAAGCCTAAAGTTCTTCTCTAGGTAGAAATCATGGGTAGTCAAGAAGCTCTTCCCATGGTGTTAATAACCTTGAGTTTTAAACATTTAGAACCTGAATTCCCAAAGCCAGGACCCCACAGCACTAAACCTTTGGACCAAGAGGCCTATGGCTTCAAGTCTTTATAGTGAGATGCTTATAGCTGTGAGACAGAGACCTATTGCTCTGGGCTCAGGGTACCTGTCAGTTTCTAGGTACCCAGATTTGCCTCTCGAACCCTCAGTAACTCTCCCAAATCATCCAGAGGCTTCCAGTCCCATAGTCTAAGCTCCACCCTCTGGCTCTTTGCTGAGTTTTAGCCTCCTTAGTTTCTCACCTCAGTGGTGAACCCTCCGTGGCTCTCTCGAACACTTCGTCTGTCAAGCCCAGGGTTATATAATACCTCATAGCTTCAGTATCAGGGATCTTGGCTCCTGGTACACTTTAATGCAGCTGCTTCTACTTTTGCTAAGACTTAGAAGCCTGGGGTCTTGCTGTAATTCATTCAACCAGCCCAGCCTATGCTACTCTTGACAAAGGCCACAACATGGACAAAGAAATCATTTCGAATAAGCTTTTTATTGGCTCTGCTGTTGCAACACCAGAGTGCTGAGCACAGGAGAGGGATCTAACCTGAAAAGAGCAACCAGCAATTTGCTTGAATAGGTGGAAAAGGGCACCACCCACTTGTGGTCAACCAACCACAAGCCTCATGCTTTCTGTTGAGTTACTAGAGAAAGTGACCACCCTTTAGTTTGAGTGACAATATCTACAGAGTGAATGGTGTCATCTGGACTTCACAAGGTTGTCCTGCCCCAAGTGAAGTTTTCCCAAGACACTGAAGACTATCTGGAGTGGTCATCACTGGGGTAAGGTCTTCTGAGACAGGAATTGCAGCCCCAGCATCCCAGCCTGAAATGTTCCCAGCAGCTATTGGGGCGAGGTAGCCTCCTAGAGATGTTCATGGAATGTACAAAGCAGCTAGGCTACCATGACAGCAGTCCAGTTGGTTGCCAAGAATGGGGTTGGTAATTTAATAACTCTCTGTTTAAGACAGCTAGGCACAAGAGAAGAATGACCGTGTGGTGATTCCCTCCCATTGATACCAGTGAGCTGCCTGCAAGTTTGTCCAGGGCCTGAAAGAACCAGAGCTCTGCATTGTTTTTCAGAAGTTAGAAGACACCATCCTGAGCCCCATGGCCAGCAGGGAGGACCGAGCACTGACCATGCGTGGAGAAGGCCAGCGGGCCTTACCCACCCCTGTGCCAGCCCGTATCCGAGAGATTGTGTCAGGCAGCCTGGCGGAGGGACCTCTCTCAGGTGAGGGCAGCCTCAGAACAGCACACTGGAGTCTTGCCTGAGGGAACCATGCCCTTAGGACTGTCTGTGGCCCTTGCTGCCCACTCAGACTCTTCTAGTCCCATTTTCCCAACCACATTCTCCTCACTGGGCCCCCAGGAATCATACAGATAGCTCGGAGGCTCTTATCAATGCAGTACGGGGCTGACCTCTGTGTTGCGACATTGTTATGCCATTGGGTCTTGATTCTATCCATGTCCTTTGGTCTTTTTCACCAGAGTGAAAATCTTAAAGGTCAACACTTTCTGTTTAGGTTGGGCTGAGACATCCTGAACTCTGTTTTTGTTCTTTATCCAGCCCTATGCACATCATCACACTACAGGAACTGGTTCCAAGGAACCCATCCCTGCATGGAGGTCAAATAGGAGTCAGGCTCCCTGACCCCCAGTTGAGCTCATAACTTCCTCCTGCAGGGGTCTTAATGACCCTTTGCATCATAAGGGTCTGTCTAATCTTCTAACGGCCCCAGGCTACCACTGGGTGTATGGAAAGGGCAGAGAAATGACACAACATATTTGGAAAAGCAACCTTACTGTAGGCAAAGTCCTACTACCCCAAAGTAGTGGCCGGTACATTATTGCTCAGGATCCAGACACGACGGTACCCAGTGTCCCCCATGCATGCTTTAATTGGTAGGGGCTTGGCCTGGGGGTTAAAGATGTTTATCAAAGGTAAGAAGGGTAGGAGGGTGCTCAATAACAGGAGAGAAAGTGAAATTCCTCCAGGAAGCCTTCCCCTGTTGGGATAGGCCTAACACTACAATGTTTTTGGTAGGGCCCTGGCCTGATCTGAATGCTATGCTCACCACAGGGTTGCGGGAGCTACCAGCTACTACAACCCATGCACAGGAGGAGAGTGAGCTTCTTCAGGAAGAGCTGGCACGGTTGGAGGACCTGTTGGCTCAGGCAGATGCTGAGAGGGAGGAGCTGGCTAACAGGTGTCATATGGTCAGCCAGAGGGTGAGTGTGCAGCTGGTCCCTGCAGGCCAGTGCTCAGGGCCTGACTTTTATTAGGGATCACCTCTCAAGGCTGGTGATTATAATTTCGGGGCTATCAGCAGATCTCAGGACCCTGGACAATAGATGATTGCAGGTGAAGCAAGAGATGTCCCCTTCAGATGTACGTGTCTCATCTGGAGCCCTGTGAAGTGGCCTGCTCAGCGATGTGACACTGGTCCCAGGACTTTGTCAGTCATAATCACAAAATCAGCTTCTGAATAAAGCAGAAAACCAGAGAGTACTGACCCCAGATCCCAGGAAGAGCCTGTAGGCCAACTGCTCTGCTCCAGGCCCTGGCCCTTTCTCACATACACCTACTTACTGCCAACCCCCGGAATGGGAGAAGCAAGTAGTGACCTCTGAGGTATAGGCTTCAGCCAGAGGTTTTGGGGGGATGCCTGTGGACTGGGGAATGTCTTTTCTATGAAGATAGAAAAATGCAGGCAGAAAAGCTAAGGCGTTTTCCAGGCCAGAGCCCCCTTCATGCACTATCCTCTCTAAGTTGTGAGAGCTTCCGTAGCAGAACTGGACTGGTAGGTATGAGCTAAGGGAGAATAGCCCTCACAGTGTGGGGCTCTGACTCCCCAGCATCAACCACCAGGCCATCTATGCACCTAGCCTGAGTTCTATGACAGACAGATGAGGAAATAAAGACTCATCTCTGGCCAGTGTTCCCCTAAGGCAATGGTTCTTGTGAGCCCTACCATAGGGTTTGCACATCAAATATATAGCATATCATATATTTACATTGATTCACAACGAAATTACAGTTATGAAATAGTTTATGGTTGAGGGTCACCACAACCTGAGGAACTGAATTAAAGGCATTTAATTAGAAAAAGGCACAGCATTAGAAAAGATGAGAATCACTGCCCTAAGGCCATACAACCATGCCCAGGCCCAGTCTCTTCCTATGGCATGTAACTAGAAACCTGTGAAAAACAGGAGGCTTGACCGTGTTTGGCCATACCTTGTCTATGTCACCTAGTACAGCCCCATTATTCCTAAGATGCCCATCTGCCAATGGGTTCCAGTTCTCTGATGGTCTTTCCACCAAACTACCCTACATAAAAAGTGCTGTTTTCTGTATCCCTCACCCCAAGAGTCCCTTTAAGAAAGACTGTAGGACCCCCTTATTGAGTTCTGGCTCGGGAGCTCCATGAGGCTGATCTTCCTGTGAAGCTCTGCCGTGGTGCATTCTGGGAGCAGAGATCTTCCTAGCACAGGGCGGGAGATATTGGGAAGGAACTTCAGGGAATAGAAGTTGCAGAAGTCCTCCCAAAGACTAGTAAACTGTGAGTCAGAGCTCAGCTCGCAGCCAGCTAGATGGGGGTGCCAGGAGACCCTGCCCCCAAACTGTTCCCCAGCACACAGGTGGAACTGGGGTGTCCAGCATGTCCTCCCTGGAGGATACTACAATTTCTTATCATTGGAGTCTCAACTGTCACACTGCTGGTAGCTGAGAAACAGGTCCTTGGCCATCAGCCACTCCTGTGTCCCATCCCTCCCTACCCCCCATCCCCGGCTCTTTGTACCTTTCTCCCAGAACTTCCTTGACCCCATGACTTCCTAGGCTCTGGGTTCAGATTCCCACTGTAGCAATGACTGAGTGGCTCTGGGCAGTAGGCCTTGGGTGTGCCTTCCTTGACACCCACATTGTTCCCAGCCTCCTTTCTTAACCCCTTGGGATTATGCTCTGTGTTGGTAGCAAGAGGACTTGGCACCCATGGGAATCAGCTCCCACCTGCTAAGGATGAGAGAGGAAATGCAACTTGGGAAATAAGCCAGGCCAGAAGGCTCCAGATTCATGCTCCATGGAGGCATGGCAGAGTCTGCTTTTCAGCTATCCACCCTGCCCTATGCTCAAAGCTGGACTGCCCCAGCCACAAGGGCACCAGGGCTTCAGTTTACTAACCTGTAAGTGAAGAGTCTCCAGGGATCTCTGGAGCCCACCTCCTGCTGATCCCACCATTCCCATAATATTCCAGACCTGATAGCATCCGAGTATTATCTGCTTGACCAGCATGCTTTCCCCCTCTTTGTGGGTTATGGACACCAGTCAGGGAAGCAGAATATAAACAGGTCCCTGCCTCTGCCCAGAGTGGGCTTTATGTCAAAGATATCCTACCTTGCTGACCAGAGAGAGGTGGACCAAGTGAACTCACACTCCCTTCTAGCTGCAGGCCCGTTTGGATACCACTGAGGCCCGGCTTCGGAAATCAGAGCTGGAGCATAGCATGGACCTGGAGGAGGCCCTTAGCCGACTAGAGGCCTCACAGCAGAGGTAAGGTCCGATAGGAGGTCTGTTTGGGTTGCAGGAGTATGGACATCATTCCAGAGGGAACAGACCCACCATGCCTTGCAGCTATTGGCTAATCAGTCAAAGCTATTCTCAATTAACTTGGCCTGTGAAAATTGTGGAAGGACCCTGGGAAGGAAGGACTGATGTAGGCGGAGCAGGGTACCATGCTGTTCTCCATTACTTTCCCATTACTGGAGACCATTCCCGTACCCTCACATACACTTTCTCGCTCCTCAGGGCCAGGCATAGTGACAAGGGAGAGAAAAGCAGTCTTCAGAGGGGTGACAGACTGTGTCCCTTCTCCCTGTGACATGGGCCAGGGGACAGCCAGCATAAAGCTGAGAGCTTTCTCATCACCGCTGGGTGGGTGAGACTCCCTTTAGTGTCCTCAGTGGTGATTATCCTGAGTATAGGAAGCTAAGACATCCACAAGGCTTGAAGCCATAATATCACAGAGTTGAGGTCAGAGTTCTTAGGAGAGGCCATCTACACATGCCAGCTGGCATCAGAGATGACTTTGTCCTTTGCCCACACTCTTCAGTACATATTTCTACATCCTTACACATGGGGGCATCCATGTCATGCCCAGAGCAATTAAGGGGGAATCTACTCACTCTCCCAAGGAATAGGTTCAGGCCCATGGGCAGAATCCCAAGACACAGCTGTTGCCAAGGTCTCCCTGACCCTATCCCCTGAGTATGATGCCAGGATGCCTGCTCAGGGTACTGCCTGGCCTTCACGGCTGGTGGGTTACCACAATCAAACCAAGAGCCGTTGGCACACACAGTCCTGGGTGCCTTTCTAGCTCTCCTTACCACCCCAACCACAAATCCAGAACTTTTGGCTTCAAATCTCTCTGATGTCAGCAGGCCCCGTTGTTCATATTTGGCAAGAATGCACCACACCCCAGTCCCAGAAACAGCCCTAGAGCCCCAATGGAGCCCATGGGCATCACTAACATCCTGTGGTTGGCTTATCCTCCAGAAATCTGGTGAAGAAAGAGAATGCTGAAAAGCATTTTGAAACCCCATTTTGAAAGGAAAGAAAAACCCCAGGGGAGCCTAATGCCTGAAAAGCTGACAGGGTGGCTAGCATTTCCCAGAGGTGTCCAGCTCCTGCCAACCTGACCCCACCCCCACCCCAAGGCTCCCTTTGAACCTCCTGTAGCCTGTAGAATTCTTAAGAGCAGAGAAGTAACTAGAGGTGAGGGAGAGCTTGGGAGAATAGGATTCTTGGGATGGAAAGATGATGCTGAGCTGGTCCTGAGGAGAGGCCTTCAGATGTTGGCTCTGTTCCAGCTCATTGCACACAGGTGGTCAATGCTGCTTAGGAACATGGCTGGAGGCTATGTACCTGAGCAGAGTTCAGAAGCTTCAGGGCACCATTTAGACCCCTTGGTTTAGGCCTCCGAACTCCGTGTGCTTCTTTAGGGAGTTACCACACATGAAGCTGTGGGTTTTATTCATTTAGGAGCATGGGCCTCTCCCAAGTAAACACCCTGCTGCGGAGACAGCTGGACCACATGCAGAAGGCCAATGACACACTGGCCAGTGAGCTGGCCAGGACAACACACAGCTTGCTCCGCCTGCAGGGCAAATTGGAGCTACGGGAGGTATGTCACTGGTCCAAGAGAGAGATGCCCCCACACCCTCTCCCTGCTTCTGCCTGTCTAATTTGGAGTCTGTAGCCAATGGTGGTGGGTGGGCAGCAAGGATCAGGAAGAAGGAAGCTGGCTTCATGCAGTCCCTCCTGCTGGGAGGCCTCACCATCCAGTTTGCTTGGTCACAGCTGTCTGTGTCATAAGAGAAAGAAGACCAGCACTGGATGGTTCTTGGGTTATTTCTGGCTCTGGTGTGTGACACTGTTGGCTGTACAGAGAGGCTGCTCAAAGGACCTGGGTTGCACAGCTCTTTTTAAACACATGGTCTTGCCCACTCAAAATGTAGCATCAGCGAACAATGTTACAGGGTCTTGGGAGATGTCCGGGTCTGGTCTGTGCATCTGTTGATAGATGTGGGACCTCCTGAGAAGGGTGTGGCCTTGGAGAGGTGACGTTATACAACTGAAGCTAAAATAGTCCCTTGACAGCCCTGATCCAAAACAGTCTGAATGTACATCCAAGTGTCCTGCACACACCAGTGGCAAGATTTCTCTTCTAAGGCCACTTGAAGAATATGTTCTCTCCATATGAAGGCAGGAGCTAAGGAAGACCCTGAGCCTGGATCCACATATGTCCCCTCAAACAAATCCATCTCAGAGACACCATCACTGTCCTTCCCTTGTGGGTCAGAAAAGGCAACCATAGAGGCCCCCGTCCCTTGTTCTACATCAGTCATTCCTGGCAGCAGCTAATGTGAACACAGTGTTGCCATGTCTTCTGCAGGAAAGAGGGGGATATCAGTGTCAGCTAAGGCATGAAGAGGATGCACTATCTCATAGAGTATCACCAGAGAGCTCTGTCTATCATCCCAGGAGATCTGGGCACAGGCCTGCTGAGGCAGATGACAGCATTGTCCTGTCCACGTTATGCATCTGGGTGTGGTCCATGCCACCCACCTGAGTGGCTTCTACCAAGCAATGCTATACAAGCTGTGTCCACTATGGATCAGGTCCTTCCTCTCAGGCCTCTGAAGGGCTCTGCCTCTGGCCTCTTTGCTGCTGCCAGCAAGGCTGTGGCTTCCTCTGACCCTTACTCAACACGAGGCTGTTGGTCTCCTTACTTTGGTGGCTTCTCCCATCTCACTTTGGCTTTGGTGGGCTGCAGGCTTCTTTGACACAGCCCACTGCGGGTTCCTTCTGTTTATCCTGCTGAAGGCTTATCCAGCATCCATCCCTCCTCATAACGGAAAAGGACTGTTATCCCTTTAACTATGACCCATGCCCCCACCCAATGCAAACAAGGTGTCTGTACCAATCTTACACCGTCTCTAGTGCTCAGAATCAGAGTTACTTCTGCTTTACAATGAGCCAAGATAATTCTTCAGACTCATGTTCTTGTTCATTACTATCTCTTTGGATGCCTAATCACCTTGGACTCTGTCTCCTTGGCTTAAATTACAGATAGATTTTTCAACTTTAGAAGAATGGGTTGAGTCTTTTCTAAATATTCCACTCCCTATTTTGTGCCTGGTGTCTGATATTTCACCACCCGCTATTGTCCAGATCTGACCCCATTGTTCCCGCTGACTTCCAATCATTGTGCATTGTCTCCTTGTCACTGGTGATCTGTTATTCCTTAATGGAGAGCTTGTTGCTTTCCTTGAAACTTTGTAAAACTTGGGTGAATGCAGGATTTTTTCAGAAAGGATTTTCAACTGTTTCTGGTGGGTGCCTAGAGGATCCAATAGTCTTTGAGTCATACTTCAGCAGGCTTTCCGCTTCTGTGCTTGTGAAAGTCTGGGTCGTGTGCATTTAGACTGCATGACATTTCATTGTGGTTCCAGGTACAGGGAAGAGCTGTCTCTTTTGTTCAACCTAATATTTTAGACAGGCATTTTCTGAAAGACAGTGTGTGTGTGTGTGTGTGTGTGTGTGTGTGTTGTACAAGTCTATGTATATGGAAGTGGTGTGTATGAGCTTGTGTGTAAGACTCGTATGTGTGAAGATATAAATGTATGGTTGTGCATGTGTGGGAGTGTGGTATGTGTACATATGGGAGTCTATTGTGGTGAATGACAGTCACACAGTGAGGGTGTGTGCGTGTGAGTATAGTGTGTTGGAGCGAGGAGTTTGTATGGGTTTGAATTTGCATGCATATGAACCTGCATGTCTGTGTCTCTGGGTGAGTGCTGGTATACGAGAGTAGGATGAGAGAGTAAGCATGTGTTGGTGGCATTATCAGAGGCACTCTTGTTCACTCTCTGGTCTATTCATCTTTACCCTGTGGAGTGCAGCTTTCAGATACTCACCATGTTTGAGAAGATCTCCTCTTTCGGCATTGTTCAGCTCCCCAGAGGAAAGAAACTGGTTCTCAAGTTACTCCTTTTAGAAAGAAGTTGCATGGTTCTGGGTTCATTGCTTGTACCATGTCCTGACCGCATACTCTCCCTGTGCTAGCCTACTTAGGATTAACAAGAAGAGGAAAAGATCTAGAATTCCATGCTCCTGTGAAACAAGAGTAAAGATGTCTCATCCCTGAGATGTGACAGGGCACAATCAAGTGTCCCCTGCTGTGCCCCAATGTGTACAGAAACATAGTCCTGAGATCAGGGTCCCCATAGGGCTCAGACACAGGGTCTGCTGAGGAGTCAAGAATGGCCTTATACAGGAAGAGGTGTGGCTTTTAGACAGGCATAAGAAGAGTGTGTCCATCTGACAGCCATGCTGAAGAGCCTTGAGTGGGGCTGAATCAGGGACTGGCAAGAGCTATAGGAAAGCAATTGGTACAGGGATCCCTGAGTGTCCCAGAGGTCAGCATACAGGACACAGTGAGGTAACACACAGACACCAAGAGCCTCTGAGTCCCACTGTTCCCTAAAGGCCGAGGGCATGTTATGACCGGCGGCATCACCTTGACATCACCAGCCTCCCTTCCTCCTGGCTGACTCATCTGCTGCCGCCACACTAGGGTTCTGTGAGGGTCCTGCACATCTTATAGAGCCCCCTAGAATTAGCTCTCCCATGGCACTGAGGGGCCCCCGAGCAGTCCCTCCCTCAGAGGGCAGCCCCAGTTCCTGGGAAAGCCTTTCTGTTCTGGGGAAACCTGATTCTCAGAGCCCCGCCCTCTATGGGATAATACTCCCTGATGCCATGGTAGGATCTGGGAACAGTCCTCTCTTGGAGGGCATGGTGGTATCTCCCATGTAGGTTGGAAAATCCATGGGATGGATATGAGGCTCGGATACCTAATAGGTGACACAGGGTCCCCTTCCAGCCCATGGAAGGGACATGGCTTGAGTAAACACAACCTCTTGTCATCAGACCCAAAGGTTGGGCCTGAGAGGGCCTCAGGACATCCTCCTCCTGTGGAGACAGGCCAAGGCTCTGCAGACACACCTGGCTGAGCTTCGGGCATCTACTGAGAGGTAAGCAGAGGTGCCCACCTCATGGCACCTGAGTGGTAGAACGTGGTTCCTCCTGGGCTGAACTGTGCTAGCTCTGGCTGCTTTGTGGGAAGGTGGACAGCTAGGGAGGAGGGGAAGTAAGGGAGGGCAGGGCATTGGCACATGTGTGGGAGGGTGGACCGTGGCCCTCATAGCGCTTCAGATGTCCATCTGTCCTTTCTGGACACCTCATTGAGATCTATCCCAGGTATGCTCAATGGCCCTCGGTATAATTGCACTCCCATTTACACAAGAGAAAATAAAGGCCCCGAAGCCAGTGTCTTAATCAAAGTTGTCATTTCTGGTCATTCTCATCCCTTCTCAGTCATCGTGGCTTTATCTTCACCGTTCTATGACATAAAAGCCAATCCGTAGCATATAATAGAGCCTCCCCTGAAAATGGGCACTGGTCACGTGACCTGCCTCTCCCGCTGAGATCTGGCTTGCAGCATCCTGGCCCCCAAGCTCACCGCGGGGTCATGACATTCGGCTAAGGTACCACTCTCGTATTCCAGGAGTCTTGCTGATGTTCAGACGGACATAGCCCGGACGGCTCAGCGCTTGCACATGGCCTGCCTGAGCCTCGACTCCCACTTACAGCGGACAGCTAGCAGTGTGACCAGTGACCTCGAGCAGCGGCTGAGGGAGCAGGCCAGGGAAATGCTGCAGTTGCAGGGCCACTGGGCTGCTGAGAAAGTGATGCTGCAAGCCAGGTGGGTCTTGGGCTCTAACTGGATAGTGTAGGGATGCCCAAGAGGCATGGACTTGAGATAAGGTAGAGAAAGCAGCTGCAGTCTTCTGGGTGATTGCACCCAGCATTCTGATGTGGGGCTGCAGATCTCAGGTGAAGAAGCATGAGCCACGGCAGCTGAGCTTGGAATTGTTTTATTCCCAAAATGGTGGAAGTTTTCAGACTTCTATAGCAGAGAAGACATGTAATTGGGACCCAGACTGAGGCATATAGCCTTAGCACTGTAGGGAGGAGTCCTGACGGACCCATAGCACCCACAGGACCCCTCGTCATCACCCTCATCTCTTTCCAGACTTTCAGAACAAACACTGTTGGTAGAGAAGCTCTCTGAGCAGAAAGAAGAAGGAGAGAGATCCATCCTGACACTCAAGGCAGAAATCCAGAGACTGGTTTGTGGGGTGGGAAATGGGGTGCTTTGCCATGGATGCATGTCTGCTTGGCTCAGGGATCTCTGTCCACAGAAATCCAGGCGCAGTGGAGGCCAGCTGGTGGTAGATGAACTGAGGGATGAGGTGGAAACATTGCACCGTGTCCTGGCCAGCATCAAGGAGGTATGGTCTTGCCTGGTGGTTTTCCTGAATGCAGAAGATCTGTGGGGACTGGTTCTTTTTTT